>CAODLS010319929.1:0-15591 GCA_948243855.1 Flueggea neowawraea
AATTCTAAAGAAAACTCACCTCGAAAGATGTGTCTAAATTTCCACTCATTGTCATGCAAATCCCTAGCAATTAATTCTTGTGCTGGCGGTTGCTGGGAGAAGTCCTGCATACATAGAGTTCAGGTTAGAATGCACACTGCTGTAAAGCAAAATGGGTCGAAAGCTGATAGTTATACACGGAAGAATCTACAAAAGGTTTAAATATTTACCAATGGAGGAAACACTTTTTCTGCTGCCCTACGAGGTACAGAGAATCCACCATGAGTGCTTGTATCACTAGCTGTCAAAGTCTTGCAAAAATAATTGGTTGGCTGTTTGCTGGGGGTACCCAATTCTGCTGGAAGATAGACATCCTTCTGTTCTTGCTGTAGAATGAGGTCGTTTTAAATATCCAATTGAAATTATACATAAAATTCTATATAAATGTCATTATATACAGGATGGCATACCAGACTCAATGGCTGCAAGGTCATCTGAGCATACACTTCATCTGTCTCAATATCAGCCTGAGGATGAGATTTTTATGAGCCTTCATGAAAGAATTAGAGGAATAAGGGATATATAGAACCTTAAAATTTTAAAAGTACACAAGTTTTTACATGCATGGTCACATTATGAAGCTGACAGATGAGTTGGGGAGGTAAGCTTGGATAATTAGGAATTTGAGCATCCACTGCTCTGTTGGTTGATGCAGCAACCTACATAGATATAACAGCACCAAGATTTGATTAAATCAAAGCAAGCAGAGCAGCTAACATCAAGAAAACTACTTGAATGCTCGAAATAAAAAGTCATTTCTATCTTGACAGTTTCACGTTGAATTTTCAATCTGTAGCAGCAAATGCTGTTTTTGGGTAATAAGAGGTAATTCAATATACTCAAGCATCAACACAATCACCAGAGACTACAAAGCTGACTACAGCCATTTTATCACCAAGTCAGTTGTGAGCTCATATCTCAAATAACCCAACCAAAAGACATTAATAATTTCTTTTATCAACAAGATTGAACATTCAATATTAACTACTTTACCAAAATTAATTCCCGGCAGACCCACTAAGGCTGTATACTTTGAGGGTTGGAGTATGTTCAGATCAAACTAAAATACCTGCTCACTGTGACCCTGCGGGAAATAAACCACACGGCTACCAACAGCCGGTAGAGAAACGAGAGGACCCGCACATGCATGCCAAAGTTCAGAATTCAGAACTCTCTTTTCACCTGCAAAGTTTATTCCACAGCAAAGTTAAATTCACATGAAAATGGGGCAATCATACAACAAGGATGTTACCGTAAGAGATTGCTTAATATGCCATTTAAGGGAATTTTCAACAAAACAAAAACAGAAAGAAAACATTACCCTGGTGTGTCCGAAAAATATGATCACAATCATGATATAGTCTACTTTTCAATGAAATAACAAAACTTTCATGAGAGAAATAAACCGAAAAAGAAATTTAAGACGACGCCAATTAGAACACCCCTAGATGTAAGAGTAGGCTAATAGAAAGGAGGAGGAGAAAGTAAAAGGCTCATCTAACGTATTTTTATCAGATATCTTAATTTCCATTCTTTCCCTACTTTTGAACTGTCAAATTCTAATTTCAAATATTACTCTAAAAATGTCCTGACATAATGGATTAGAACAGGTAAAGAGAAAGAAAGGGAGACAAAGGAAAAAACAGATAATAGTAAACAAACCTTGACCTTCTTGAGGCTGTGGGCTAAAACCAGCTGAAGAGAGCCTCATCATTACAGAGATCAAATATCGACTTCAACTCCCAAGTTAAGACCACCCACAACCAAAAGATCCAGAGACAGTGTCTTAACCACACCAATTAAACCCCGAACTGAACCAACCGAACCACTCAACAATCCCTCTCTTCACTTCCTGTTCTCCCCAAAATACCATGCTCTACCTTCTTAAATCCCCACCTCCATCCCAAAAAACATTAAAATTGTACAGTTCAACTTCTTGAGAAGTAAAAAAGACTGTTAAATGTTAGAACTTCATCAGAAAGTTGAAGATAACCCCCACAAGAAACCCACTTCTAGAATCTTTAACCGAAGCCGGTGTTGCTACAAAAGACTATCAATTTCAGCCTCATCCGCTTGCTATCTTCTTCCCCAACAACCCCCAAGTTATCCAATCATTGAACACAAAAACCCTCATGTCACCACACAAAAAACCCTTATCAAAAAATGGGCCCCCACATTTCCAGATCCAGAAACCACACTCACCCACTTGTGCTTCCCAAAACACCAACAGATTGAAAGTTGATGACTTTACCACCCAGACTGACCAAAAGCCGCAATTGAAATAAAACCCAGAACACCAAATTCAGAGAGCAGCTCTAGATCTCCCTCTTAAAACCACCAAACAAAGCTTCCAAGTCCCAAATTGAGGAAAAATACAGATCCTGACACACGCAAATTAACAAGGTAAACAAACAAAAACCAAGTGACGGAAGCTACATAGACATGCAAAAAGGAAGCTACTTGAAACTCAAAATAAGATCTTCGGAGCTACAGCTATATATAAAGGGTTGCGGTTTATTTCTCGTAGAAGCGTGTGAAGATTTTTACGGGTAAAACATGCTGTCTCTAGTAATGGAAATAGCAGTAAAGCAGTAGTAATAGTAGTGATTATGGTGGTGGTGATGACTTACTTGAGCTTCACTCACTGCAACCTTGTACTAAACTACTACTACTTGAAGAAGAGCTTTCCCACTCTTAACACTTGGGCTCAATCAATGAACTCACAACCGCCATTGTTTTTGGCCGTCACTTTATACCAAGAGGGAAGAAAAGGCAAAACAAAGACTAGAAGTCTAGAAAGAGAAAGAAAGAGGGTGCTTGTATTGTATTGCAGTAGCTTGCAAGAGAGAGAGAGTGTGTCAGATTTTTTTAATTAGAGGAGAGTTTTCACTTTGCTGTGACTTTTGGCATCCAATTTGGACAAATTAGGGGAGGAAAAGTGACGTTTTTAAACCCTCAAAGTTGCCAAATTTTACTCTTGAATCCTACTTCTTCAAAAAGGGCAATCTTTTAACCTCGTTACATTTAATACTCGAACACTTTCTAAAGCATATAATTATTTTTAATTGCATTTTTCATTCAATGGTTTTTGCCAATTCATGGTGATTATGATAGACCTACTCAGTTGACCAATTCTTTTAGCTGATTGGATTATTTGAGGATTTGATGAGTAAAAGCCAACTATAAATTAATTCATTATTTTTCTAATATATATGGATTGTTGTTTTTTATGAATTAAATAATATATATGGAGTCTATTGGAAACTTGTTTAGGAAATTTTTTCTCTTGACAAAATTATACTTGACTCGAATACAGATTAAGCAGTTATCAAAATAGCAATTAATACTCAATATTTAATATACGAAATGTTTTATATTCAATAGTCAAACTCCATTGTGATTGTCATCCCTAAAGAATTAAGTGGGCTCACGTATATGATACAGGCCCAGCCCAGAGTTCACAAGTGAAATTTTAGAGAGCCAAATGCTCAACATGTCATCATTATCATCTTATTGGTTGGTAGATGAAAGGCTATTAATTTGCCATTCTTGGAGTCTAATGCAAGTAGTTCTTCATTTTTATGATTAAATTAATTACAAATCCGTAAACTATCAAATTAAACACCTCAAGTAAACCAGACCCTAATTATGTACATTCATATAATTTAATGGTGTGCAATTTCCTTATTCTCTAAAGGTAAAGTACCTATTTACCATTTGGCATCCTCTTTTGAGTTAAATAATGGTGTTTATTGGCAGTAGTTTGAATAGAAAATTGCATTGATATATTTAATTTATTACACATAAAAATATTAATACGCAAGATTAGTGTAACTTTGAATCCGTAGTTGCCAAAATGGAAAAACACGCGTCTCAAAGCTCCTACTAATTAGTTAATTCAACTTTAATATTATACCCTTTATCCTATAATAATGATACTAACTATTTTTTACAAAAATTAAAAAATAATAATTTCAGTAATTAAACTCATTTAATTCTATAAGATTATTCATTAATATCCTTTAAGTAAATATATTAGTAATTAATAAATTCGTAAAAAAAAGAGATTAAATAAAAATAATATTATAACTTTATTAATAATAAATATAATAAAAAAATATCTTATATTTTTTAGATACCATAAAATAAAAAATGCATTTATTATTATGAGATTTAAGGAGTGTCTATTTTTTCATTAATGTGCCAATGATCTAAGTTTTTTTTTGTTTTTGAAATATCTAAGCATATTTATCTCGTAAGAGAAATATCCTTGAAGGGTAGAACGGTCAGTTTTGTTAAACCTAAAATCTAAATTAGAAAAGATATATCAAGAATTGATTGTCGATCAAGTCAAACAAGTAAATTTTCAGAGAAGACATTTTCTTTCAGCGGTAGTAATTACTCAGAGTCACAAACTTACTGTTTAAGGACGCTTTTTACGCCCAAATATTCATTATTACTTTGAGAATGACCAACAGTTCCGACAATTTTCCATGGACGGAAAATGAAGTTCTTAATTATTTACCAAAGGACTCGAAAAGCTATTACCATGATATAAAATAAGATATTTTTTTCATGTTCAAATCGAAAAAGAGAATTTTTCATGTTTAACGTACATATTACATATTTCACATTATTGGTATTAATCAATTGGCTATGATCAATACTTTTTGGAAGAATGACACCTAATATAGATGTATCACCTTCTCCTGAACAAGGACGAACCGTGATCTAGGAATTAGTATTTCAGCGCAGATCAGATCTCATATATATAATTTTATTATAAGATGAGATCTTATATATATATATAATTTTATTATAATATTTTTTGAGTCTCTAAATTTTAAAAAAATAAATAATTAAATTTTTTAATTTGATAATTGTCCATTGATCTATCACTAAAGCTATTGTTAGTTTCTGTGACATCATTCAATAGTATTCTACATAAAAATAATTATGAATCCGTCATTTTTTGGAACTAAGATAAATTAATTTTTAGCTCAAAGAGCATGAAATAATTATTGGTTTATAAAGTTTCCATTTTAGATTTTTCAGCTTACAAATTAAGGACCCTATTGAATTTATTAACTGAACGTTTTACGTACAAGTCATTCGAAGGGATTACAGGCATTGACAAATTAAAAAAAAAGGAAGAAGAAGAAAAAAGAGGGATTACGGGAGAAAGCAAAGATGACATGCATTTGTTCGTGACGTGGTTGTGAAATATGTTAATTTCTTATACACAAATCAATTAGAATCAAAATTAAAATTTAGCACTTTTTGGAGAAGTGTACAAAATCATGGTAAGTTTAATAATAATAAAAAAGTAAAAAAAATTGATAACATGCTAAATACTTTATATTGTTTCGAAAATATTGTTAGTCTATATTTAGGATGTTTGGTGTGTTTTTGTTACGTTAGATTTTTTGTCTCCAAGCAATTTTTGGTCTAAATTCGTTCGGAGCCAAAAACTGAAAGTTGGAATTTTGAAATTCCGACAAAATATTTAAGATCGACGATCTTGAAAACATAACCTGCCAAAATTTCGTAGTGAAATTCTATTGAAAACGTTGTCAAAATGGTGAAAATCTGATCTGAAGATACTAGGTGAGAAGTTTTTAGATGAATTTATTCATCTGATCCAATAAGGCGACGTGACACATTCTTATTGGCTAAATGTGGACCAATCAGAACGCACCACATGGCAAGCGTGACATTTTCTCATTGGTTGAAGAAAAACACGCGGACAACTCAGATTGCGACACGTGTTAGAGATTGACCAAGTCAACGTTGACTGACCAAATATGGACCAACCGACAATCAACATGTGATGATCGGTCAACATAGTCAACGATGATTGTACAACATGTCGAACAGTGAGAATCTGGCACATGGCAACACATGCCACGTGCACAAACACTCGTTTGGCACGTGGCATACTGACTGGACATTGGTGAGTGTGGTGTTTGACAATGCATAGTCGGATTCCATGTGGCTCGTGTCGGTGTGTGGCATGTGTTTCGACCGCCTTTTTTTTCCAAATTTTTGGACTAATTATTTTTTATTTTTATGAAATTTTTGGTATATTTTTTACAATTTTTCGAGTTCCATAACAATTTTTGGTAAATTGTTTAAAAATTTTCAAAAATAAATTTTCTACCAATAATTATTTTGAAAATTAGTTTTCAAAATAATTGATTTGAAAACATGCAATTATGGTTCTCATTTAGATAAATGAGATGAGATTCCAATTATTTGGTTAATACTAAGTATGTATATACTAATTTTTATTTGTAATTTATTACAAATAAACCAATGAGGCAAAATCATATTATATTAAACAAAGCATGAATTAAGAAAAAATTTACATGACTTCCGAAGAGAGTATTTTGGAAAGGTGGTGGTCGTAATGGGTGAAAAATAATTATGCATTAAGTGTGCAATGGTAATGAAGGTATATGATTCTTATCACCGGTATTGGCAAAGTAATTGATCCATGCTAGAATTTCATAGAAGTATGATCTCCTAAGTGTCGTGGAAAGATATTTAGAGATTCTAGAAAGTAAAAAGAAATTGGTATGTCCAATATTACTCTATGATCACAAAAAGAGATAGTGAGAAGTGAAATATCCACTTTAAGGTCGTATGGTTTGTATAATTTTTGAAAAGTTGGTGTGACTACTTATGAATTATATTATAACACATTTGAAAAGTCCATTGTCTATCCAATTGGCAGACAAATGTCCAGAATAAAATACTATATTCACGTAGTTATTATTTGGGGATATTTTATAAGCATTATTTGTATGTTAATGCTGCCCAATGTTGATGTGTGTATGTTAGCATTGAGATAGATTATTTGGATTACATGTTGGTTTGATAAATGATACTAATTCTATTTATTGTTCTGACTTATTATTGTATTAATTTGTCTTAATTTAATATGCAATATTTTGTACATTGTATATATTGTCTAATTATTGAGTTTGTCTTAATAATTGAAATGACCAACATGGATTCTCTTAAGTCAAGTGAACTTTAAAAGTGAATTCAAACAATCATTATTTATTGTCTATGAAATTAAAAATAGTATAGTTGATTATTAAGACTGAGATGGTAAATGTGCATCTAATGTGCTTTTCGATTCGATGCTTAATAAATGGCTATACTAGTTTAATTTTGGTTGGATAGTAAATATATGTGTATTGCTATGAATTGCTTGTGTGCAACTAGATTTTATTGTTTGACATATTTTGTCATATTCACTGCTTGCAAAGTCGATTGATGTCAAGTCATACATGAACGTATGTTAAACTATGTTGATGTTAGTCGGCAACAATTGTAAATCTTAGATCAGAAAAATCTAGTGTGTACTCTAAGAGCAAAAGCTCTTGCCTTATTGAACTTGATTATCGCTGAATTCAATGAGTAGTATACCACTCAACACTTTGGACCGAAATATCTATAAGATATGGAAGTGAAAAAATCCACTACGACCATCATCTTCTTAGTGTAAAAGATGATGACATCAATTGGTTATTTTGCAAGTATCAAGATGCAATATATTTGTAAATTGCATGTAAGGAGCAGTTAGTTGGCGTGACACTAACGAAGCTCGTAGTCTTTGACCAGTGATGTTGATACTTGTTATGCGTGTTTTAATCATATAAGTAAAGGCATGAGGCCTACATGATTAGAAAGCTAATAATATTGATCATTGTTTGATCAAGGATGCGCTTAAAATTGTTATCCACTTATTGCCTAGAAGTTAGAAGTAAATCGAGTTGCACCTAACCTATGCTTATCTAAAACATGAGATCGTGAAGAATTTGACAACATCTTATTATATTGGATAAATTCCAAAAAGGTTTAAGAACCTTAATCCTTAAAAAGTAAGAGACTAGACAGAATTTTGAAAAATCCTTTAACATTTTTGCTTCATTAACCAGTCAGGAGTGAAACGGGTTCTTAGAGATGCAACTGGTTAGCGATTCAATGGCGGATCCAGAACTTGGAAGACGTGGGGGTGGCACGGACGAAAGGAATGGAGACGACGACGAGAAGAAGAGAGGAATGGTGGTGGCAACTAGCTCTGCGATTTGGTGGAGGTGTGAGCTTAAGAAAAGAATAAGAAATAGAGTGAGGATCTAGGGTTTGTTAATTATTAAAGAAACATTATTCTTGTGTTGTCTGTGTAAAATTACAGAGAATGGGTGTGGCAAATCTAGGATTTCTAAGCGGCAGAGGAGGATGGTGTATGAGTATCTCCACTGCTGTTAGGGTTGGCCAACCCACTTAGATCCGCCATCGGCTAGTATGACACAAATTTGTCATCTATTCCTCTTTATGGTGTGCTTGAATCTCTATGCGAAATGTTTAGGAGTCAAGATGGTTTTGCAATAGATCTATTCGGAAAATTTATCACATGTGGTAGTAAAACTAAACTCATTATTAGCAGCCCGATATATCAATTCTAGAAAATAGGTATATTAAAAACTTGGTGGCACTGTAGAGGATGTCGATTTCTGCTATATCAGTTTTATATGGTTTTTGTTTCTAATGTTAAAAAATTAGCGAGTCAGTTATTTATTGGTAGATAAGAATTGTTAGTTTTATATCTGTCTCGATTTAAGAAGATATAAGTCTATTTAGCTTCATTGTTCCACTGACTTGAGAAATAAACAATGAGCTTACTCGTTAAAAAAAAGACGTTACATAAGAAAAAATAAATCTAAACATAAAAAAGAAAAATATTATTAAAAAAAACATTTATACTAAAATTAGTAGTAGTTCCAGCTTGTTTTGCTGGGGAAAATAAGGATGAGAAAACAATAAAAAAGAAGAATAAAAAAAGGGTGAGATCAGAAATATAGGGAGAGGAAGCAGAAGCAGATATTACATGGTACAGTAGACCGTACGGGAAGAAACAAGGAGGAAGGAAAGCCATTCGTTCAATGAAAGGGGAAATGGGTCCCAGAAAAGGATGATGGGACTTGACGGAAACAACTATTCAGCTTTCACACTCGTCGCTATCAGATTGTACGGTGGAGAAGCGGCACATGTAATAAATTCCCCACCACCACCAAGTTCACCACCCTCCCCTCTCATCTCTCTCTCTCTCTCTCTCTCTCTCTCTCTCTCTCTCCCCCCTTTAGAAGTTTCCGTCCCATTTCTGTGATTACCCAAATCGATAGTGAAAAAGTGGACGCACAAAGTGGATGACATGTCACTTTCTTCTATGTTTCGTTTTCGTTTCATTGTTTATTGCTTCATTCTGGTCAAAAATCTAAGCAAAACAATTATGGATCGGTTTGTGTTTGTGCAGTACAACGTCAAAGAATTTGTATGGGTAGATTTAACTCTCAACATCAACGAAAATGCATTTCAAAAAAAGCATCAACGAAAATGTAGCTAGTCTTTAATTTATTTGTTTGTTTGTTAAAATCTACTTCAACAATATATCCTTAAAAATATGCGAATTCTCTTCATTTTTTATTATACAATTTACTTTTACATGACTTATAGCGATTTGTCATAAATTTGTCAGTTTATGTAGCATGTCCTATTAGTTTTTTGCCTAGGTAAAATTCCGTTACTTTTACTTTATTGGGAGAAAAATACGATTTGACTTGGAACTTCTATGGTATCGTAATTCTCAAGCTACTTTGAAATCAAAGTCAAATATTGTCCATAAGTATTTTCTTCTTATAAACTATTGAAACGCCTTTTCAACAATAAAATTGTGAGCATTCATTAAATTCGTAAAGAATAAAATCAAAATGAACAATATCTTAATTAGTAAGTATAACGATGGTGATCACATGCGTGAGGTCTAAGTGACATTCGTGAAATGAAACGGAGAAAAAAGATAAAAAAACTGGTCTCTACATCATAAATTTCACTCAAAAGCAATGGAGGTAATGAGATTGTTTTAATTCATTCATTCATAGGAGGTAAATCTTTCGTTTTGGTCATATTACGTGCATGTTTTAATTCATTAATAGGAGGGAAGATAAGAGATGCCTTTTAAATCTTTCGTTCTCAACTACAAATAAATCAAGATCACGTTATTCCAATTTTGGTATATGACAAACCTTTATGTCTCATGCAAATACAGAAAACCTAGCAAGGTAAATTAATCTCAAAATTCAACAATATTGGCAACAACATGGCATGTTTAAGTTCCCTGTCCAAATTAGATGATCACATTTCGCCCTTCAATTCAATACCTTTGTCCCTCTTATTTCCATTTGCAACCACAATGGCATGATCTAAACGTGATTAATGTTCTTCACGTATATGGAAAAAGACTAATTCCATGTGCTCCCTTGACTTACGGATCGCAATATGTGTTGCTCTTTTTTGACGATGAATTAGTTTTAATTCAAACCGAACCAAATTGAATTTAGTGAAATTTGATATATTATGGTTGAAATTAGAATATTCAAACAAAATTTAGAGTGGTTCAAATCTTTGATTATTCCGAAACGAAGGAATTAAAATGGAAAAAGATTTGAAAGAAGTTAGTCCCAAGGCATGACCTTAAGCCAAAAACAGAAAGCCGTGATGTAACAGTAAAGCATAGTTCGACGTTCAAGATCTTCCAAGAACCCTCAGTAAGTTCACAGTAGTACTGTCCTAGTTGTAGACAATGGACCAGTGTGAATGAAACATGTACCTAAAAGTTCTTACATAGTTTGTTGGTTTTTCTTTTTTCGCATTCGATTATGATAATGATGAGATCTCAAAAATCCTAAGAATGGCGGAACTCTACGTAGGCACAATATTTGGATTAATTAATACTAATTATAGCCAACATTGTTAATAATCAAGAATATTCCCCTATTTGCAAAACCTTTCAGTTCAGGCATGCTAATCTCATAATTATGCATGTATTATGTTTTCAATTAAAATGTTTCATAGTGTTATCAAATGTCCTAGAATCGGTGTAATGTAAAGCATCAATTTGTGAACGAATCATATGGATTTTTTCCCAACTTAAGTTTCTTCTTAAGTAGCTTTCTTGTAAATTAATTAGATTCGATGGAATCCTTAAGTGAATGACCCACCATTTTTTTTAAAAAAAAAAGGAAGAAGCAAGACTAATGTGTTTTATATACAATAATTCTTCATTTTTTTAAAAAAAGAGGAAGAATAAACTTTTCAATTGTGAGGCAAATGCATAACAAAAAGAAAATAAATAAAGAATTGACCGAAGAATAATTACTTTTGCTACTTTACCTGATTATCGTAAATTTGAAGAATCAGTATATAATCTTACATGAGGATTTTCACCCATAATGATAATCATATTCCTGCTCCTACCATGTACTTTATAAGACTAAACCTACTTTAAAAATATGTTTTTTACACCAACATTGTTAAAAATATTCCCATTAATATTATATCAACCTAGAACAAAAAAATTGAAAAGAGTTCGACAAATTTTTAAAGAAAACAACTCACTCATTATAAGTAAGGATATAATTTATAAGAAAAGGAGACAAAATTGAACGAAAAAGAGTACAAACTTTAAAAAAAACACTAAATAATTAATTGATTAATTAGTGTTGCCTTTGGATCAAATTGCCCACGGATTAAGATTTGTGGACGAATGGTAGAAAAAGACGTAAGTTGGAGAAGAAATATTATTATCATCCCCTTCAAGCTCTAATCATTGTCTCAATGATGGCATTTTTAGAGTTGAATTCTTGATGAAGGAATAAACACTTTATATAGAAAATTATAGTACCACCATAATTATTCTTCTTTAAAATATTGTGCAATACGAAAAAATAATATTGAAGCGTGGTATTAAAAAGGAATAATATTCAAGTGCAAATATTACCCCACAAATAAGTATTTATTTCGTTTTGTATGTCAAACTCAAACCTACAATGGCAAAGCTACATAGTTGAAAAGTATTAATCATACCCCAACTTTCGTAAGTCAATTGAATTTTAAATTTTTTATCAATAAAATTTTATTTTGGGTACAATTTAGCCACTAACATTAAAATTTTATTGAAATTATTAACTAAAGTGATAATATGGCATCATCCATATCAAAACTTTAAATACAACCATCATTATATATTGATTAGAATTCATCACGATGACAATTTAATTCAACCACTCGAGTTGAGGCCAACCCAAATTTTTAGTTGAGCTATAGAATTCGAATTAAGTGTTTGTACTTTGATTTACTCAAATTATCATTAAAGAATCAAAATTTGATTCATAAACCATCTTATGCATTGCAATGCTAATCTAGGCAATGTCTACGTATGCAAAACCAAAAACAAAAGGTGCAAAAAACTCGGTTATCCAAGGCCACCTAAGAACTGAAGGATTCAAAAGAGTCGGCAGACCCTTTCCGGTTCTTTCAGACTTGAATTGCCCAATAAAAGTTAAGGAAAACCATTACTTTTTAAAAAGTCGGGTGAGAAATTATTATAGCCATATTTGCAACAGATATTATATTAACGATAATATATAAATTTCATTTAACACCGACCGTGGCAGACATGTACAACCATGTAAAAAGGGAGGCCAAATCTTATTGCAAACCCAATAATTGAAGACACATATAATATTGATATGGTATTAATATTGAGATATGCATCCTGAACAACTATGAAACTAGTAAGGTTTCACTATCGTACACCCATCACAACGTGTCTCTATCTATTCTGTTCACCGATAATTTTTTCAAAATCTAGTTTCATCCAAAATAATTAGAAGCAATTGTTTGTTTCACTGAAAAATTATTATTTTATCTGTCTCATAAAAATAATTTTTCTTTTTTGTCTATTTTATATTACAGATTTATATTTTATAAAAAATATAATTATATAACATTATATTATATTATTTTTATTTAAATATATAAAAAATTATATCAATTGAATAATAATTAAAGTATTTTTTTTAAAAATATTATAATTAATATTTTTAATTAAATTTTTTAATGTAAGTAGAAAAAGCGAGCGATTATATTTTTATGGGATAAAAAGAGGATAAAAAGAAAGATAGCGTAAATATAGAGAGAGAAAAGGCCGCAATAGATGTCAAAAAAGCAACAGCTCACCACTGAGATTCGTGGGACCCATGAAATTTTCACCCTCTAGATTTCGTCCACTTTGAAACGACGTCAACACTCTGCTGCCATTTCCGCACGCTTCCCCATATCTTACCTCTATTTATTTTCTCAAAATTAATTTACCTTTTTCTCCTTTGTGTTTCACTCTCTATTTTTTATTCTCTAGATTTAATAAATTACTATTAATTTTATTTTAGTGACAAAATATAAGTAAATATACAAAATTAAATAATGAAAAAATAAATGACATGATTTGCAAGACTTACTAATTATAAAGTCCTCCAATAATCCACCGGCAGCAATATGTAATTCATTGACCAACTCAATTCATTGTTTACTTGAAACTAGCTCTAACATTGGATGTGTACGTTGTTAAATTTGATTTCTCAAGTTCAATATCTTGTAACAGAAAAACAACTCGATTTATATTTAGATTATTCAATTTTTTAAAATGTATAAATACTAGGTAATTAAATAAAAAGCTCTCAAACAAATCTTAAGAAAATGATTATAATTTGTTATATTTTTCATAAAATATATATATGTGTGTACTTATTATGAGAAAATACCATATGCCATTGAAATTTGGATGAAATTTTTTATTTTATTATATTTAACCCAATAGTTGTAAATCGAGATTCTCTGAAGACGTTAAAGTGTAAAACACCTCACACATTCTCAAAACTTTTTTTTTTGGCAAGGAAAATTTTTTGTTGCATTTGGATTAATGTAATTCTTATATGTTTTGCATTGAGTTTTTAGTAAAATTAAAATTAATTATCGTATACCATAGTTGGAAATTTGCAAAGAAAGGGTTCTTATTTCTAGATAAAATAAGGGTATTAGTATGATTTTCTTAATTTTTATTAATAGAGTGAGAAACCAAAAAAAGAGGTGCAAAATTAGGGAAAAGGAGAAGAGAAAAAGTGGCAAGTTGTGCAACATTGGCTTAATAATTTTTTGGAGCATATGGTGGGGAGTCGGCACGGCACTATAATAGTCCAACCATTTCAATGGCGTCATTATCTTCTTTTCTTCATGTATCATCGCTTTTTACTCTTTTTGTTCCTCGTACAAGACAACTTGTCGTGCCTATTGCTCTTCACTTTTCATCACTTAATTTCTCAATATTCTCCTTTCAAATTAATTATTTGTACTTAAGATGATAATTCGGGGTCACAAATAATAATCGGGTTATATTATATTTATATTAGATATAATTATATATGATATTAACATAATAAAAATAAAATTCCATTTAACTATATATATTCTGTAATTGTATTATCGTGTAAAAAATCACTATACTAATTTATAATAATTATTAATTAAGTTTAATTTTTAATAAGAAATTCATATATTACTAGTATATTAATCACGAAGTTAACACGTAATTTGCAACCATAATTGATATATTGGAGTGGGCAATCGTGCATGAAGAGGAGTATCAAGCTACTGGACTTAAACAGGAACTATATGTAGAGTGTGTGCGGCTTTTTGGTGGATAATGATGGCCTATGTTTACTAGAGCAAGAGGATAATAACGGGCGTGGGATAATATGGAGGGCACAACCTTAGATACCCCATTATTCACACATTAATTTCAAGTACAATAACAACAATGTCTAAGTAAACAAGCTGATCAATGCAATTAAATATTCATGTAACACGCTGCATGCAATGAATTCGTATATATACAGCTTCACTTTCTGAAGAAACCTTAAACCAAGATTTTGATTTCTCCAAAATATTCGTACGTCCCAAAACTTCATGCAAGTCATATCGTGTGTATTAACTGAGAATTGAAGGGTTTGCATAATTTATTTGTAATTTATCGGAAATAAAATTAAGGTTAAATTTATTGCCTTGAGTAAAAATATGCATATATATATATATAGATAGATAGATAGAGTGACATGTTTTTTTTTATATTTCTTAAAAAGATGTTTTGAATTTGAGTAATTAAATAACAAAAACACTAAGTGATCCAATAAAAAAAAAGTTGACTTACGAGTGAGTCATTATCATGAATGATGCTTATTATTAGCAAATAGACGCCGTGTATATGTAGAGCAAATGATTAATTATAATAATTTCCCATAATCCCAAATATCGGAAACCACACTTAAACCTACCTGTTGATGCATATAACCCTAATCCCACAACAATTAATTAATGGAACAAACATAGACAAGTTTAAGACAAATTTGACACTTATGAGGAGGCAATGCTAATTGATGCTTAAGGTGGGGCCCATATGTGTTAATAATGTGAATGTTTAGCAAGAACATGACTAAAATTATGACAAAGAAAGGCCGATAGAGAGGTCACTAATGATGATTAATGATAATATAAAAAGGTCTTAAGACATAAAATTAGTAAAATTCTGGTATTGAACCCATTTGAGGAGGACAAGACAGACACAAACATGGAATCAAACAAGGTTGACCA
>CAODLS010319984.1:0-10216 GCA_948243855.1 Flueggea neowawraea
TGTGTGTGTGTGTGTGTGTGTGTGTGTGTAAATAAAATATCATTGTAACACATTTGCTATAAGCAAAATCAAATACAAATATCTGAAATATAAGTTGCGAAAAATCCAAAAGACAAAACGTAACCCAGTAACTCGACAGCATTCCGGTGTAGAGCTCTAAAACAAATGAAGAAGTCCGACCAAAAGGGCATCACTAACCAAAATAATATGCGCCTCACTGAGCAAGGATGCCAAATGGTTGCCGAGATAAAATGTCAATCTATAAGAAAAAAACAGGATAAACACAAAAAATAAAGGGGATCAGAACCCAGTGAGGAACAACACTCTAGAATGCCTCATACACGCCTCACAAAGATTGTTTTGAAAATGGTTCAAAAATAACAGAAGCAGATATGAGGAAGTATATACATATATACATGCTACATACATAGTAGTGTTTCAAAGATCATTTCGAAAATGTTTGCAAACACATGCACTAGGGAAAAAATGATACTATTAGTATCAGGGTCAAAAAAAAAGTATAGGTAATATGGCACCAAACTAAATCATGGTGTGGGCTACGACTCTCCATCACTATATAATAATCATAGACCTCGCCACTCGTCAGAAGCAAATCATGTGTCGGGCCAGGACACATGGCTAGAGGCAGCCCTGGTAGCCGTGCAAAAACAAAACATTGGTATACCAAAGACCACGTACCCCGTAGCGTAGGCATCCCCATATTTAAAAACAATTTGTACGAAAACGTAGACATGCATATCAAAACAAAAAACAGAGAGAAAGGATATATATATATATATATATATCTATCGAGTTTCAAAACAAAGTAGTGAACATTATTTCACATTGCCAATTTATTAAATTGACCAATCCTTAGATTAGTTCATTTTCAGAATATGTATTATACACAACAAAAACAAATATATATTTTTTGAGACACAACCTATGTGTCTGAAGCTGTCATCCACTTACCTGGATGTCCAATGTCACGACCCATTTTCGGACCATGACCGACGTACGAGATAATCCGAGCCGGATGTTAGTTTTGTGCCCTAGCCCAATCATGTATACATGGTCATTTGGTTTAATTAATAAAGAGGCTTTTTATTTCTATGAAATATTATTTGTTTTATGAAGATAAAACTCCATAAATAGTTTGTTCTTTCGTATACCATCAAATGCGTGACTTGATAGTAAAACCATAAGGATAAAAAGGAATACTATTCCAAATGTCCCTAATCGATCATTATCATGGGAATGATAATGAATTAAGATTAGTATGTTTCTAAGTAGATAATCACGTTTTACTGATTATGGATATAAGATATCAACTTAGAACATAGATACATGTTGAGGAACATGTATTGGATTGGCCTGCTATGAAAGCTCTTTATGGATTGTTGTCACAAAGAAGCTTTCATGCAGTGTTGATGTTTGAGTCCTTTAACTAAAACTCACTATCGACTCCTACATGAGGAATCACATGTTTGAATTATTCAAACGTTATCCGTAACATGGTAACAATAAAGGCTATGATTGGATATCTCATGAATCATGTAGATGAGTGATAATGAGAGTGATGGATTTGTTCCTCTTAAGAAGAGTGATATCTCTTGACCACTTGATGAGTATGATTGATGGAATGTATGCATACTCGAATGAATTGATAAAAGGGTTTATCAATATCATTCATCATATCAATCTACTTGAGATCAAAAAATATGCTAAGCAATATAAGGTTGAAATGTGATAATGTCTTATGCTTAGATGAGGTATCGTGAGACAAAAGGACTAAACATCGGACTGTGAAAGGTTAACTCTGATCACCGACATCCACTCAATTTTGGGTTACCATAATGTATTACTGGATACCGCTTATGGACTTCGGACCCAAAGGTTTGGGACAAGGCCCATTGCCAATTTCGAGTGGGCCTATTGGGTCACACACAAGAACAAACTGGATTGGCTACAAAGGTTCTCTCTTTTGTGATTGAATTATTAAGATGATTAATTTGATTAATCAATAATAATTCAGGGTTTTATGATTTATGCATTAGATAAGATTTAATACATAGTCCATTAATATAATGGGCTTTAATATAAATCACTAATTATTATGGTTATGGGTAATTCATTATGTGTGACATATAATTGGGCCCATATGAGTGGTTTATTAAATGATAATGTATCATATAGTGAAAAGTCCAATGACGTTAATAAACCCATGTGAATTTTGGCTCAAATCATCCTAATTAAGGGAGAAGAAATTTGGCACAATAAACCTAAAATAGGAGGGAGAAATTCGGCTTCACTCTCCTATTTTTTAGGAATCTCTTTCCTTGTGTGACAAAGGAAGAATTTCAGCTATGCACTTGCTAATTAGGAGTCCATGACTGATTGGGAGTTTTTATTGAGGAAATAAAACCCTAATTTGTATGTGACAAAATTAATTAGGAAGTGATTATTATTGTGGGACAAGAATAGGAAAACCCTAGTGTGACTAGTTAGGAATTTGGCACACCCTCTCTTAAATAGGATGTTGGCCGAATTCTTGGAGGGTAAGGAGAGCTATTTCGGCTCACTTTGTTCCCCAGCATGTATCTATGTTCTAAGCAATATCTCATATCCATAATAAGTAAAACGTGATTATGCACTTAGCAACATATTAACCTTAATTCATTATCATTCCCATGATAATAATCGATTAGGGACATTTGAAATAATATTCCTTTTATCTTTATGGTTTTACTATCAAGTCACACACTTGATGGCATAAGGAAAAATAAACCATTCATGGAGTTTTATCTTCATAAAACATATAATATTTCATGAAAATAAAATGCCTCTTTATTAAATAAATCAAATGACAATGTATACATGATTGGACTAGGGCACAAAACTAATAAGATTGAGCCCAGCTACGCGAAATTATGAATTGAAGACCATTCATTTTACTATGTTGTCGTCATATAATGGGTTATCGTCGGAGGATCCTCTTACATTCTTGAGGGAGTTCTACACCACCATCCAAACTTTCCCTCTTCATGGTTTGTCCGAAAATGAGCTAAGGATGTGGTGTTTTCCATATGCTTTGAAGGATGGGGCGAAAATGTGTTTGATTAACTTTCTGGAAGGGTCACTTGGCACTTGGGTAGAGATCTATGACAAATTTATGATGAAATACTACTCTTCTCAAAAGACAGTGGAGTTGAGAAGTAAGATGTGCGCATTCTCATAATTGGAGGTAGAACCCTTCCATGAGGCATGAGAGAGCTTCAAGCTACTTTTGAGTCAATGTCCTCATCATCAATTCTCTTTGGCATTATTGACTCAACTTTTCTATGATGGGCTTACAATGCATGGGCAAACATTGGTGGATACTGCGGCGGGTGGCTACTTTGGAGACAAAATAGCTGAGGAGGTGTATGATATATATGACATGTTGCCACTAATTCCCAACAAAAAGCTGTTAGGGAAGGAAGAGAGGGCATTCATGAGCTAAATACATCTATTCTCCCAATTTGGCTTCTCAAATCAATGAATTTTCTAGAAAAATGAATATGTTGATCAATGGAAATGTCAATGCCTTGATGAAAGAACAATGTTCATTTTGTGGAGTGTTGGGGCATAATGATGCTAATTGTGGAATGGCCCAAATGAGCAGGTGAAAGAGTTGGTTATGAGGATGTGAATTTTTTTGTGGGATTCTCAAATGCCCAACCTAAGAATGACCCATACTAAAACACCTACAATCCTGGTTGGCAAAACCACCTTAATTTTTCTTGAAAAGATCCTAACAATACCAACCCACCTAGACCTATGGGATTCTCGGGATATCAACCTAGGCGACCACCACCCTTTCAACAACAACAACCCCAACCACTACCTCTACAAGCTAGCTAAGAAAAGAAACCACCCTTTGAAGATATGTTCATGCAATTTATGTCCAAAATAGAAACAATGGATACAATGGTCGAACAAATCATCCAAAGCCAACAAGCTACAATGCAAAATCTTAAGAGGCAAGTGGGTCAACTAGCTAAGACCATGTCCGATAGAGATAAAGGAAAGCTACCTACCACCTCTCAAGTTAACCCAAAGGAGAGTGTGATGGCTATTACTTTGAGAAATGGAAGAGAGCTTGAGGAGCCAAGTGTAGGGGAGATGCCTAGCAAAGTTAAAGCCAATGAGCATGAGAGTGTGGTTAAAAAACCTCACATTGATTTGGAAGATAAGTTTGAAAAACCTAACATCGGTTTAGAAGCTAAGGAAGAAAAGTTCAAGGCAAAGAACCCACTTCCAACCAAAATAATGAAGTGAAACCTTATGTGTCACCTATTCCATTCCCTCAACAGTTGCAGGCCCACACCCAAACCAAGGAATTTGAAAAGTTTCTTAAGATATTCAATAAGGTGGAATTGAACATACCATTCTTGGAAGCTATTTCTCAAATGCCGAATTATGCTAAATTCTTGAAGGAAATAGTGGCCAACAAGAAGAATTTGAAGGAGTATGCTATGGTGGCACTTACCGAGAAGTTTAGTGCAATTTTGTTGAACAAATACCCTCCAAAGCTCAAGGAACCAGAAAGCTTTACAATTCCTTGTACCTTTAGGAAATTATCGAATGTGTATTCCTTGTGTAACTTGGGTGCCTCGGTTAACATAATGTCCTCATCCATATTCAAGAAGCTTGGAATTAGGGAGCTAACACCTACCACCGTCCAACTCAAATTTGTGGATCGATCCGTCAAGCAACCACTTGGAGTTGTGGAGAACATCTTGGTAAAAGTAGGTAAGCTCTTCTTTCACGTCAATTTTTATGTTTTAGTTATGGATGATGCTTATAACACCCCTATCATACTTGGGACCATTCTTGGCAACTGGTGTTGTTTGTATTGATTTGACTAAAGGGAGTGTACTTTTTAGAGTGGGAAAGATCATTGAGGAGTTTCATGTCTTTAAGAATGTGCATATATTAGTTTTTGTGCCCTAGTCCAATCATGTATACATTGTCATTTGGTTTATTTAATAAATAGGCATTTTATTTCTATAAAATATTATATGTCTTATGAAGATAAAACTCCATGAATGTTTATTCTTCCTTATGCCATCAAGTGTGTCACTTGATAGTAAAACCATAAGGATAAAAGGAATATTATTCTAAATGTCCTAAATCAATTATTATCATAGGAATGATAATGAATTAACGGCTTGGCAATTTATATCTTAAATATCATATAAGATATAAATCCATCAATGTAATGGGTTTTTTATTATAAATTGCGTCTTATTAAGTTGTGGATATATTATTATGTGTGACATAATAAATTCGGCCCATATGTTTTAATAAGGGAGTGATTTATTTAATGATAGTGTATCATATAATTAAAAAAAATCCCAAAAACATTAATAAACCCTAGGCAAAATTCGGCACACACTCCTATTTTTTAGGAAAAATTCTGCACACTCCTATTTTTTAAGAGCCCTAATTAGTGCACATGATTAATTAGGAGTGCATGACTAATTAGGAGTGCATGACTAATTAGGAGTTCATGACTAATGAGGAGTGCATGACTAATTAGGAGTTCATGACTAATGAAGAATGCATGACTAATTAGGAGTTCATGACTAATTAGGAGTTCTTATTCTTGTGGGGCAAGAAACAGAATTATGCCTCATTAGGGTTTTCTATGTGCCTATAAATAGGAGCATACCCT
The DNA here is from genome assembly GCA_948243855.1 of Flueggea neowawraea. Lineage (NCBI taxonomy): Eukaryota > Viridiplantae > Streptophyta > Magnoliopsida > Malpighiales > Phyllanthaceae > Flueggea > Flueggea neowawraea. The sequence goes on from CAODLS010319984.1 coordinate 5,720, forward strand.
TGTCATATGATTTATGGCTTGGCCGAAGTAGTGAGTGACATAAACAATAGAGAGAAAAATATTTGTCAGCTTTTAGAATAGATATTCTAAAAGGGTGCTAGTACACTCAACCAATCCGAAGGAAGTTTGTTTGTGTGGATACATCTAGACATGTTCGCACAAAGGCAATGTGAGAAAAAGGGTGGTTCAAGTTTTGAATACTAAAAGCTACACCAACACCTCATGCGATCAAACATTCAAGCTTTGAATCTAAGGTAGATCTACTAACCCGAATCATATATGTTGTTGTGCATAGATCCTTGGCGGAATTCTAGGTCTAAAATTTTTGTTATTTCCACTGCGTTGTATGCTTATGAATGTCATAAAGTAGTCATGAATTCCAACAGCATACACAATTGCTTAATCATGATGAAAATATGGTGAATTCTTTATAAACATGTTGCATGATAGCTAGACCTTCACCATTGAACCTTTTGAGTGACAAAAAAGGTGAGCAACAACCTAAAGAGGAACCACCAGTGTGTTCAAAGAAATTCGAGCTTGAGAAGGAACCGAGTGCAAGAGGAAGGGTAGATGAAAAAGAGGTTGAGAGAGAAAATGAGAAACCAAAAGGGGAAGACAGTGAGCTTGTTAAGGGCCAACAAGTCTATTATTTTCTACCCAAAAATCATTCTCTTTATAACCCCAAATGATCAATGTGTGGTCCTTTATAATTTCTAAGGTTCATTCATTCGATCCTATAAATATCATTTTGCATGATCATAAACCAATCACTGGTTATAGGAAGCGTTTGAGACCTTTGAAATGAACCACAATTAGGACTATTTGGCATCCTAAATAGTACCATTGTATACATCCAGAATGACGTTAAACTACCATACGTCTGCAACGACATTAAACTATGGTTATCTTGCATTTGCATGTAGTATAGGGTTTTACTTTTTGCTTGCATTTTAGGATAGAAGCACATTTATGATTTTGTTTTGCATGTTTTTTCCAAAATTGGTGCGAGAGGTTATTCCTTTTAGGCATACATGCTATACCTCTCACAAACTCTAGCATGTATATATTGTATGCCCCCTAACTTTTGTGGTTTCATGTTAATGATGAAGTCAAACTTTCATGACAATGCCATGGCAAGCAAGTGACAATTAGAGAAGCTTTCTAAATCTTATCCTTTTACTCTATGCTTTGTTGTTGTTATTGAACTTGTCCTCATGTTCTTTGTACTTGTTTAGACTAACCCAGACTTATAGTTTTGAACATTGAGGACAATGTTCATACTAAGTGTGGGGGAGGGGCTATTGATTGCTTATTTAGGGTTAATTGTGTTTATATGCTATGTTTTGCTCTTTTTTTTTTGTCAAAAATGCTTAAATGCTTAAAATTTTTGCTTGAAATCGTGCTTTCTTTATTTAGAATGCATCAAATTTGAAAAGAATAGAATTTGGATTGAATTGGTGGGAGGATTTTTGTAGTATGTTAGTATATTTTTAACATGATTAATTAAGGAATACATGCTATTTGAGGAAATTTGTGTTTTGTATTTTGGCATTTTTAACACCAACTACTTTAGTCTATATGTGGGGGCATAAAAGAGGCTTTCAAGATTGTTTTTGATCTAATGTGCTTAAATGCTTGAATTTTGTTTGAAAATTTTGGTGGTAGACTTGGCTTCTAATTGAATGAAAAGTGCTTAATTGTGAATGTGTGATATGGCAAGACTTTTCTCTTTGAGGGTGAACCTAAACAAGGACAAGCGCACGGGGCCTCATCCTTGTGGTGGAAAAGGTTAGTACAACCCGAGGAATCATTAACAAGTGTTTTTACATAAGGACCCTTAATTCACTGACTGTGTTTGTAGCACCTAAAAATAAGAGGAAAGTAATCAAATAGATAATGCAACAAAAGAAAATTTGAAAGAAAGCACTTATAATTGAATGATGAATGAATGAGACCAAGTTGCTCCAAAACAAAGGAAATTGTTTTTGTACTTAGCAATAGGGGAGATAAGCTTTATAGATGCCAATAGATTAGGGGATTTGATAGATAGATAGATTCTCGAAATTGCAACCTCTTAATGCTAAGGTTTGATTTGTTCATAAATGATGAATATCATTTCCTTTCCTCTCTTAATCATTTTACTTACATACTTGCATATTATAAGAATTATCGTGCCTCTTTAATTTGAATTGTATTCTAACCCCAAGATTGGATTTGTTTTGCTTGAGGACAAACAAACAACTAAGTGTGGGGGAGTTTGATGTATGCTAAAATTGCATAGGAATTCAAGCAAGAGTATATCTATTTTTATCCTTTAAATCATTCTTTTGTGGTGAAAGTGATATGATGTTGTGACATTTGCAGGATAATTTAATTTGGAGAAAAATGAGTGGAATGGAGTGCATAAGAGATGGAAAATGGAAAGGCTTTAAACAACCCCATGAAGAAAATGAAGAAAACAATGAAAAGAGGAGTGTCACGACCGTGACAAGTGAACAAGCGAAGAGAACACTTCCAGAGAAGTGTCACGGCCATGAGGGAAATGTGTCACGGTCGTGGCCATGTCACAGCCTCCCTCACGGTCGTAACACAAGGCTAAAATGCATCTCCTTTTGAGGAGAGATGTGTCATGGTCGTGACACGCTTTAGTGGAGGAAAGAGAAAGTGATGGAATAAGCCAAATTTGTGGGGACCAAAGCACACCTCAAGGGTATTTTTGGGAGGACTTTGTTAGGGTTTGTGGGGGATCTCAAGTGCTATAAATAGGCCTCTCAAACATAATTTTAGCCATCCTTGGACTTGCACATTAAAGAAGGGAATCATTCTCTACTCATTTTCCAAGGAAGATTCAAGGCAAATTGAAGAGGAGAGAGAAGAGGATTGATGTGGCTTTCATCATCTATTGAGACAAGTTTTTTTATTTTCTTTTTATTTGTTTAGAATCATGTTTAGGTTTTATTTTTATTGTTTTATGGTTAGTTTGTAAATATGCTAGTTTAGATTTTGTGTTAGGGTCTAAATATGTAAATCTTGGATTGATTTTGCCTTAATGGATGATTAATTTTATTGGTATTGTATTTTTATTGTTATATTGTGCTTTAATTGCTAAATCTATTATTGGTGTTGATTGTACGACTTGTAATTGATTGAATGATGTTGTGATTGATCACTACAATGTTGTTTTTAACAAGCCCAAGTGATGAATCGAAAGAAGAAGCTTGGGTTAGGTTATTTACATATAACTTGTATGGTTTTAGGATAGAAATATACATATGCCTACAATGTGTTCGATGAAATTCCTCAATGAGCCTAATGAGTCTAACTTGGCTAGATGAGGCTGAAAGGACCCTTTTAGGAGGTGTAGGCACGACTTGAGTGACCTCGAGAGAGGCCTTGAATTAGTCTTGTGGAGGGAACACTCACGCCCATTTGCTAAAACCCATTTTCATTCATTAGCCAGTTTGATCATTGGTTTTATCTCGAAAGCCCTAACATTTTCTTATTATTAAGTGTGTTGTGTGTAATTTCTTACTTGCTTTAATTTCCAAAACCCCAAAAACAAACCAATTGATGTTTTTATTTGTTTTTACTTTATTTCTCAACCACAATTAGAGTTGTTTTCTTGGATTCGATAACCCTAGGGATATTTCCAAGGTAAAACTGCTACGATCCTCGTGCGCTTGCGAGACGACCATCAAGTTTTTGGCGTCGTTGCCTAGGAACAACGTTCTTGTTGTGGTTGTTCTTATTTTTTATTTTGTTTACTTATTTGCTTATTTATTTTTGCACTTGTAGGTATTTATGCTTTCGAAACGCACTAGGAGCTTGGATAATCAAGAAGTTATTCCTTTGATTCCGGAGATAGAAAGGGTTTTGAGGGCAAACCGAGCAAATCAACGGAGAGTAAGGATGGAGGGTATACTTAGACCTCAAGATAGGGTTGAAGATGTTAGGTTTGAGCAAGCTCAAGGAGGTGTTGATGGGAACCAATTGCCGGATCACATAAATATGAAGGAGATACAAAGGCCGGTGTTTGGGCATCTCCATCTTGTATTAGATTTAGTCCAACGGAGTGAAATTATGAATTGAGGATTCTTGGTTTTGGTCTCCTGATAATCATGGCCAGTATAAGAAAGTTCTTACAAATACCTCATGCTTTCTACAGATAATTCAAATAAGAATTCAAGCATGTTTCCCTGGAACAAAATCTAGAAAATTTAAGTTTTTCCAAAAATGCTTAATCTTGTGTGGAGAGCTCTATATATTGACTGTCTTCTTACTCGTTCAAATCTGAGGTAGAAACATATTGAAATTGAATCTTCTTGTCCAGTTCGGTTATGAGGAAGAGACAAAGTTCCATGTTCTTGTTAGATGTCCTAACGCTAAAACTTGTTGGAGTGGTATCCACGAACCTTTTAATTATTCTCTGTTAACTTCTTTCCAATAATGGTTTAGCCTGTTGCTTGCATCATCTTCCATAGATTTGGTTGACCA
>CAODLS010320095.1:0-14524 GCA_948243855.1 Flueggea neowawraea
ACGAAACATCAAATTGGAATAATCACATATCTCAATTCAGGGGACGAACCGTGCTTCTGCATGACCAAAAGAAACTTGATGATGACCTTGGAGGACGGCCTGATCATGACCTGACGTTTCCCCCTCTTCTCGGCATTATACATGCTCTTAAGAGCATCGTTTAAAACGCTGACTCTCACCATTGTTCTAGATCCAAACTACAGAAAAACCAACAAAGTCATTCACTATAAACATTCTGAACCTGTAAATATCTTCAACAGATACTTAAATGCCATACAAAATAGTAAATGATAGTCCGAATACAAATATTTCCGCATCACTATCAAAATACAACCCCGCAGAATCAAGAACTGCAAATCATTAACAGCGAAGAATATACTCAAATCTAAGAAACATTTCATAAAAAATTGTAGTAAGCACGATTCGATTGGCATATTGTAGCGGACAGAGAAGGATCTTTGACGGAGTGAAGAGGGTATTTACCTGGTAGCAGAAACGACGGCCGCGACCTAGAGCTTTGAACGAGAGTGAAAAAGGAATCTCTAGGGTTTTGGGTCTGAAGCTGTTGTAAATGAAATGGAGAGGCTTTTTTTTTCCCTATAATTATCTGGATTGGGGTAGTTTTACTTATATGCCCTTTCCGAACCCTAATCGATGAAGCGGAACTAGATGGGCTTCGCTTTACCAGGGAAGGCCCTCTGGGCTTTCTTCGGCTAACAATAGAGTTAGGAAAAATTTAACATTTGTATCGAATTAAAACTTGTACCGAATTAATTATGCACCAAATATATTTTGATAAATAAAAATATATTTAAAATATTTTATAAAAATAACATTATTTTTAATTAATTAAAAAATTAACCGAGAATTTGATATATTTTTTAAAAAAATAGTGATATTTTTGCTAGAAAATTATTTTTCACGAAAAAAATAAATTTCAAGGAAAACAAATTGATATTTCAAATGTATCTGGTGATCTTCAAATGTATTCATATGTATCAAAATATCTCTAAATCACAATTTTTTATATAAAATTTGGTTTAATAAATTTTTATATAATATTTTTAAAAATTAAATGACTCTAAATTACAATTTTTAATATAAGTTTTACAATTTTTTCGATAGTTTCCAAAATATATCCAAATCTCAAATTTTTTTATATAATATTTTTATAGTATCCAAATTTTAATTTTTATATATTTTTTTATAATCTCCAAATGTCTCTCAATGCCTCTGAATGTATCCAAATGTCTCTCAATGCCTGTAAATGTATCCAAATATATTCGTAAGTCTTCAAATGTATCTGACCTTGCACAAAATCAATATAATTCAAAAAAAACCAAGGTCAATAAAAACAACCTAAACGAACACAATTAAATATTCACTCATTTTTAACAATAATAAAACAATTTTAAAAAATAAAATGGCATTTAATGGTACTTAATCCATTGTACAAAACCAAAGGTATTTTTGTAAAAATAGAAAAAAAATAAAAAGAGGCAACAACTAGGGTTGGAACCATAGTTGTAGCCCCTCACCACCACTCTTATCTCGTTCTTTTGGTCGACAAAAACAGAGGGGAGATGACCACAAGAAGACGAATATTGAACGAGGCGTGCGATGACGAACGGAGAATGAGCTGAAGAGAAGACAAAACTAGTGAAGACATAAGATAAGAGAGGGTGACGAAGAGGAGCGAAGCGACCAGAACGGATCAGATAGCAGACGAAGATGGACCAGGTGAGAAGACGAACGCAACGAGAACAGATGCGGTGGGGGAGACACGAAGGTGACGAGAATAGACGCAAGGGGGGAGAGACGAACGAGAACAGACATGACGTGAAAGACAACGACGACGAGAACAGACATGACATGAAAGACAACGACGACAAGAACAGATCGCGACAAATGAGAGAAAAAGGCGAATGATGTGACAGAGGAGAGAAAAAGAGGCGGGCGAAGCAGCAGGTGAGGGGCGGCGGGTTGCTAGGGTTTCGATTGATAGGGTTTCAAGAGGGATGAGATTGAGTGAGGAGAGGAGGAGAGAGAAAGGAGAGTGTGAGAGGGGAGCGAAGAGAGAAATGATGAGAGAGAGAGAGAGAAAAATTAACAAAACGAGACACAAAAATGGATTTTTATTTGATCGAATTTGGTATTTTTCAACTAAAAAATTAAAAATATGGGATAAGTAGACATTAAAAATGTTGGCATTCTAGCAATTAAGAAATCTTGTCTTTTTTTTGCCAAAATCTAAATTTTAATTTGGACAACTAGCATAATTAACTCATAATTAATTAATTAATTATACTATGAGTTAAATGAGCATAATTAATTATGCTAAATATCTTAATTAAAATTCAAATTTTGACAAAAGCCATCGACATTTTGTAATTACGTGAATGGAACATTATTAATTCAGCTTTCTCAAAAACCACTTTTTTAATTCTGATGTTGAAAACTACTAGATTCAATTAAATAAAAATGAATTTTTCTTCTCATTTTTTTTATTTGTTCTCTCTCTCCTCATTTTCTCTCTCTTCCTTTCTCTCATCACTCTTTCTCTCTTGCTCTCTCCCTGGTCTGTCTCTCTCTTCTCCTTTGATTTGCCCCTCTCGTCGGACCTCTCTCTCTCTCTCTCTCTCTCTCTCTCTTTTCTCCTTCATTCTGCTCTTCGATCTATCGATTTCCTTCCGCTCCTCCACCGCCTGTTGCTTCCTTTCCTTATCTCTCTCCTCTTTTTCGGGTTCGTCGCTCTCTCTTTCTCTGTTTTGCTCTGTTATACCTGTGTATATCTTGTGTAGATTTTTGAAGACCTTTCAAAGAACTCTGAAGATCTTTGAAAATTTTTAAAGATCTCTTTTTAAGATATTTGAAGATTTTTGAAAAATTACTTTAAAAACATTCGAAGATTATTGTAAATTTTTTTAAAAAATTTATATATTTATGTATATCAAATTAATTATTATTAAATTAAATTAAATTTAAATTTATAAATACTATGTAAATTAAAATATAATTAAATCAAATTTTTTATAAAAATTTGTAGGCTCTTTTTTGGAGACGTCTGGAGAAAGACCTTAGATTAAATCAAATTTAGTATAAAAAAATTGAAAACTCTTTTATGAAGATATTTGAAGATTTTCTAGAGACTTTTGAAAAATCAGATTTTTTTGTTTTCATTTTTCACTAAAATTCAATTTTTTGCGAAAATATTCCGATTTCTCTCGAATATAGCATTTTTTAACTCAGTTTTATTTTTCTGACGTTTTGCAAAATTAATATTTTTGAAAAAAAAGTAAAATGTTAAAAAATATTTTTCAAAAATATTTTATTTGGTTATAAAAGTGTGATTTATCCATAAAATGATGTGGTATTTACATGAATATTCGAAATTTTTGAAAATACTAAAAAAATTAAAAGGATATATTTGTCAATCATCAATCTTAGAGGAACTTTAATGTATTACTTGATCAAAAATATTATTTGCTCAAGTAAAGCATCTGATTTTACTGTTAAGACAAATATACCTCAAAATTTCAAACCTCATAGGTACTTTTGTCTTTCCTGCTAATTGCATTAGAAAACGTCTTGCTCGAGGGATAACCTTGAGTTTCTCTTCCATGAAATAATTCTCTGTTTATGTGAGGTGTTTGTTCAAGTAAAGAATCCATGTTGTTTGACTCACAACTTTTTTTTCAAAATGAAAATGACATCAATGATTTGTAAGATTCCCTCGTAGATTTGTTCACCGCTACTACCTAAATTCTTATTCGAGTAAAGACTTTGTTTCTTGAGTAAAACGCTCTCATAAAATCGTCTCTCACGATTGTCTCAATTCTTACTTGAATTAGATGATGTTGCACAAGTAACAAAGACATGAACTTTTACGTCTCACAAAATAACACTTTCTTACTAGATCGACAAACCTATTTTTTGAGTCAATTTATCTAGAATCTTTAGTCTTATTCAAGTAAACATCTTTTTTTTCTTGAGTGCGATCATATTTTTCTAGTTTATTTTATCAATCATCAAAACACTGAGAAATTCAAAAATGTTTTCTCATATATCTCCAATTTTATTCAAGTGAAAATATCTCCTACTCGAGTAAAGTATCTGATCATTTGATTGTCAAACCAAATATGCCTAAAAAATTCAAACCTTGTATGTGTACTTTTGTCTTTTTATTAAAACTTCTTGCTCAAGAGAGAGCATCAAGTTTTTCTTCCTTAAATCAACTATCAGTGTGTGCAAGTTTCAAGATGTTTTACTTGAACAAAGAATTTATGAACTCGAGTCACACCTTTATTACTCAAGTAAAATGCCCACATAGATTTATCTATTACTTCACCTTGAATTCTTACCGAATAATTTATGAACTCTACTGACTACTCATATATTAACGTGTAACATTTGCAACATTTTCTTTATAATTTTATCACTTGATTAATAATATGCTTGGACATTTTTAGGGGTTATTAATGAAACCTAATCAAGCCTCGCGCTTGAATTAAAAATATATAAAAAAAAGTTTAATATCTGTTACTTAACAGAAAATGAGAACTAAATATTTAATGGGAGAGGAAATGTAAAATTAATAATTTTAGGGTAAGATATAAGTTTTAAAAAAAATTAAACCTTTTGCCACTATTTATTCTGCGGCACGAAATTTTTTATTTTAAATTGAGTAGATAAGTTCAAAATTTGCTTATCTATATTATTTTTAATCCTATAGACTATCTAATTCTAATACAACGCATTTTTTGTATTTTTTTACTGATTTTTTTATTTCAAATTGAATAGGTACAATTTCGTTTGTTTGAATTATCTATTCTTTTTATATTAGAATTAGGTAGTTAATAGGTAAAATATAGATAATTTGCACAAAGTATATTATTTTAAGTGTGATTAATCTTTTTCTTTGTTTTATGTATATTTTGTTTTGATTAGCCTTATTAGTGTCACATAATATTATTAATTGAGATTTTTTCCAATCAAGTTTTTGAAGAGAATGCCTTTATTTTACAGCAAAATATTTAATATGGTCACTTTTAATTCACATAATAAGATTAGGATGTTGCACAATATTTAATGTGGCATTTTAATTGAGGGTTTATAAATTTATGTTTTAATTTTTAAATTTTATTAGATATTTTAGTCTTTTTTTTTTTATTTTCCACATCATATCTTCATATATAGTATAGATCAACATAAATAGACCAATAAACTCCAAATAAACAAGAATCGACTAATCATAATTGTTCCTAACAAACAAATAACTCATGAAGAACTCGCATTCGAGACCAAATTATGTTAACCTCATAAGGCCTTAACTTAAAATTGAGCATAAATATTGCCAAGTCAAATATTATCGACTTGTAACCAAGCGAAACACTTAAATTTAGGGCATTAATATTGAGTATAAATAGAATTACCTCATACCCCACCATAAACAGTTAAACTCTTTAATTCCTGATTTGAGGCAAAAGTTGGAGAAAAAGTGTAAACATGGTAAATTTATATCAGCTTTGCTCATTACACCTGAATGTATTTGGAAGAAATTCGGCTGCATATACATGAAGAATAATGGAGCTATGGAAAAAAGAAAAAAAAATGTTTACCTATAATTACACAGGTGACTACAAATTGAACATGCCCTCTTCTATTCACTCATCAAAATTGGCTTTATTCTCTATCTAATTCACATTAATGTAGTTACAAGACCTATGCCTAGCTCTTCTGCAAGTTCATCCCACACTGGAAGAAGTGTCAATGCAACAAGGATGATTGTTGTTACAACTGCAGCTTTCCTCCAGGTTCCAACCTCTGTTACATCATTTAAGCATGGTTTTTCTGGTGCCCTCTGCACATACATGACGAAACAGGATTTCAATAAAAGGGCTTTAAGGTGCTCAAAATTTTATTTTCTATCGAGTATGTTATTTTCTTGTCATTGGCGTACCTGGCATATCAAGACGTATAAGCCCCAAGGAAGCGACAAAGGTCCACCAAGCTGAAGGAAGAATGAACGAGATTTTCAAATGTGAAGAAAGATTCCACGGTTCAATGCGTGCAAGTAGCGAAAGCGCTGGTAAATGGCCAGCCAATGCATATAAACTATAAAATGCTAAATTGAGAGGAAGAATTGCAATCATATTGAAAAGTTCTATAAACACCATGGTCTACTTTAAATGTGGTTTCTTGTGCAATAATTAGAACTTCACTAGGCATGGCTAACCATGATATAATGCATGAATAATAAAAAAATATAGTAAAATTATTTTGAACTTCGTTAAGCTTGCAGTAACCAAGTGATCGAGCAGAGATTAAGCATACCACTCCCAAACCAACCAATGTGTAAGTTGTCGGGCCAAGTCCTACAAGCGCATTTTTTCCAAAAGCACCCTGTGAAAATATGTGAAAAAGCATGAGAAAATCACACATAAAGCATGAGATGATTTTCACAACTTTTATCTTTCAGGAGCTATTGGAATCAGTAACCTTTTGCATTCATGGGGCATGCTTTCGTTAACAACAAGGTCAGGTTGCTTTGAGCATCATTTTATCACTGTAACAAGAGAAAGACCCTCGAACTTGTACAGGGATGTTCGTGATGATTCAACAAAGAATTTTGTTTCAGGTAAATACATGGAAAACTGGTTGGGGGGCTTAGTCAATTCATTTAAGGAAAGATTGGTACCTGTGCTACTCTTCCACCGTCAAGGCAACCCACTGGAAGCATATTAAAAGCTGTTGTGGTTAAGCCACACCTGCCACAACAAAGTGCAGATGTGGTTTATGTAAGCGTTTTTAAAAGAGTATTGAGAAATAATAGAGAAGTCAGGAATGGCATTTTACCAGCCTGCAATTACCAGAGGATGAATGGAAACTGTGGCAGCATGCATTGCTCTGCAGATTAACAAATGGCATTATGTTACGTAAGTGCTTTAGAAAAGTTATGCTAGGAACGTGCACATTGGAGTTATAGCCTTATAGGCATAAAACCCACCAATGAAATCTTAATTAGCATAATAATTTTTCTTTCAGCTACACAAAATATGACTGAAGCTTATAGAGATGTACGCATAGCCAAGAGTACCTCTACTGATTAGTCCAAGAAGCAAGGAACCTTGAAACAGCATACTAGGAACCTGTACCAAATCTCCTGCAGCATCTGGGTTTGATGAGAGCAGCAGACCCACCGCAAACATTGAGAATGAAAGGGCAGCACCGGCAAATGGAACAGCAAGAGAAATGTCAACTTTTGTACTCCGATCAGGGAGAATAGATTTCAACTACAAATATTAAGAATAGGCAAGCAGCAAAATATTAATTCTTCTCCCTCATTCTCGAGTCAATATACTTAGATCAAGAATTCAAATGGCAAAGACAACCATTCCAGAGATGCATCTCCAAAAACAAACAAGAATAACATCACAAACAAAACAAATGTGGTGCCTAAGATTCCCGAGATAAATATAAGTGCAAAACATGTATTCAACAATAATCCTGACAAACAAAAAAAATCAGAACTTCTATTAGAAAGGACAAAATTCTCGGACTGCTACAGGTACGCTACAGAAATTACTGATTTTTATTTCTATGTTAAAATGCCAATGCGTACATGCAGGCACAGCAGTCTGTAGAAGGCACCTTTCTCTTTACAGTTGCCACACAATGGTTATGAAACTATCTCCAGGAAACTATCCCTCTTTAATTAAAAAGCAATTGACTGATATATTTTTTTTCAAAGAAGAATGTTGTCAAAAGCACACTATGACCATAAATTAAATTCTTAGGGATTCATTAAGATCAATAAGTATTACATATTTATCGTACTAGGCATTCCTACAAGTACATAATAGTTTATGTTTACCTAAGTGATTGCACCAAAGCTTCCAAGATTAATGTTGGGAATGAAGAATGGAATGCTTAGTTTTACTTTCTTGGGGAAAGCAGCCAGAAAGTGCCCAACTTCCTGCAGACAAACCAAGTAACCAACTCAACCATATGCAAATTGAAGTTTGTGATGATTTTGTGAACATGGAAGGGTAGGATATTAAAATTCATAATTGACAAAACAAAAAAAGAAAATTAACGCACATACTTTATAAAAGATATGCATTTACATAATTTCAATAAATAATCATAGGATTTGCTAGCACATTCCTACTAAAGCACTTTTGACATGAAACAAGTTCTATCGGTAAACATAATCCATGTCATGCACTGAATAATTTATAAGTTTAGAATATACACTAAGTAGGAAAAGGTGATAAAGGGCACAAGGCCAAACTGACAAAGTCTGACCTCACATATGCCGCTCCAAAATACATTGGCATGCAACTGAAAAGAAAGGTAAAGACTATTCCAAATAAAATACACATTCACATGCTAAGAAAAACTGATGTGCTTACATGAAACAATAGAATTCCCAACACACCATATGCCAGTGGCAAAGCAGATTCAACAAATGGGAACAATAGTTCCATATCTGGAGGTTCCACAGCATTTGGATCAGTGAAGTATTTCACCACTTCTGGTGGAAGACGATTGATCTGCAAAAAAGGAAAAATGGTGTACGTAAACAATCACTGACCTTATGAAAGTGATTAAATTAGATGATGAATGCCCATGAGCAACGACAGAATAATGCCACAATATGCACAACTTGCTGACAATCAGCTTACCTGAGATGCAATTCCCAATTCAACTGAGGAACCAATGGTTAAAAGGAATAATAACAGAGCAATTACGTATTGCCATAGTGTTGTTGGTCCTGGCTCTGAAACCTCCTTTCGTAGTAAACCAAAGCTAACACGTGGCCCACCACGAGGGTCTGGTCCTTCTGAATTGGGTTCCTCAACCATAAAAAGGTTATATTTATCACCTGCTACCTCAGCAAGCTGTTTCTGGAGCTTGGCAAAAACATCTTCTCTCTTTGCCCTTAAATTTCCCAGGAAAAGAAAGCCTTCACCAAAGTCTCCAAATGGTTCTTCCTTGGTTACCCAGAATGTTGAATAGCCAAAAAGCTTATCCTTAATTAGCTTTACATCAGCTGGATCTACCTTCTCAGGTCCAAGAAGCTCCATTAATTTAAAAGAGTCAACTTGGAAGTTGTTATAAGCTGTTCCAACTGAAGACATTGTTGGTGGCTGAAGAGGGAAAGATCAAGCTGTCACATCTCAATTTTTTTTATCATACTAAGCAAAGCGGTGCATGTAAATTCATTCCATTTACAGAAATCATTCACTGAGCATGTGCTATAAGCATTAATAAACAGGAAGCCAAAAGTGAACAATGGAAAAAAAAAGGGAATCTAGGGCTTCTTAAACTGTAAAAAAAAAAGAAAGAATAATATAGTATCTAGGTGAAGAATTCCAGTCCAGGTCTTCCCATATTCAATTTCTTTAAAAAAAGTGTTACCATTTCTACTTAACAAAAGATCTTTTGCGCAAGAAAAATTACCAAGTGATGAAAACCAAATATATGTTCACAAATGCAACAAAGAAAATATCCAATTTGTAGAACTAGAAAGCCAACGATTGTTAAAATCAGCAAGAAATCAAAAACCTCCATAATTCTTGTTTGACAATCCGAATTCAAGCCTATCTAAACCCTAAACAGCAATACCATATTGCAGAATGCATAACAAGTAAAACAAAACTATGAATCAATAACAGGCGGTACTAAAACAATGAGCCAAAAGAGAATGACATTTTAAAAATTCAGATTCAGCATTCTTAACCAATTATCAATCTTCCACCAGAAACACCAGAAATTAAAAAAAAAAAAAGAGAAATGGAAATGACAAGTAATGTTCCTATAAAAAAATGAAACACCCAATTCCAACAAGCTTAAATAACGTTGCATTCAATTCATAAAAGCACAGCTCCAACACATACAACAATAAACATATCAAAAGTACCCTTGAAGAAACAGAAGTAGACGCCTTTTCTGAATCCAACTCACTATTACTTCTCCTCTCCTCATCCTCTTCCTGCAACTCAGCCTTCACATTAGAATCTTCCTCTCTCTCCACATTACTACCTCCACCACCATCCTCATTCCCACTGCTGTAACACCTAAAACTCACAAAAGCCTCCTTCCTTGAACAGAGGAAGCAAGAAACGGTGCCGTTTGACCTCCTGGTACCCAAAGCTCTTATCTTCCTATCCCTGAAACGGGTCCCACTGGGTAGAGATGACCAGAGCTTGAAGTTGAGAGTGGTAAAGTTCAAGCTTGTGAGAGTTCCCATGTAATCAAAAGAGATTGAGAGTGAAAACCCAGTTGGGATTTTGAAGGTCGACGCAGAAAGCTCGCTGCTTTGTGGTCTAACTATTCACTCATTTGGCTATGGAGGGATTGGTCGTTTTAGCCGGGTGAGGCAGCATATCCTCTCTGCCGGATTTTTGGAAAAATATATTTTCATTTTTTTGTGTGTGGAAAAATTATATCTTTATGTGTCAACGTGGAAAATGTCTCTTTTCAAAATTAATTTAATTTACAGAAGAATTGTCCGGAAAAACATGATTTTGTAAGAAAATAAATTAGTTTAATGGATTTTTTTGATAAGTCAGCATATTTTTTTTGACAAATTAGTCATAAAATTTATTTAAATTATTCAAAAATTCCCTTAAATTAAAACTCTTCAAAAAGTTCTGCATCCAATATAACAATTTTTTTAAAAAAATTCATTTTAACATTTGAATTAAAAATTTTAAATTGTTGATCCATTGCTACCTTAAATTAGTGTAAGACCCAGACGATCTCTCGGGATATTATTAACATATTTTTATTTTTTATGAATATTTTAGATTTTATAATTTTAAAGTTGTTTAAAATTAAAATAAAATTATAAAAATTGAATGAATGTAACAACCATATAATTTTAAAGAATATCATATTAAATTTTAAAACACTTTTTTTGTAAACAACATTTTGAGTACAATTTGAGGTATCTTTGTCATATATCAAAATTTCCAATCTAGATCTACTTCTAACTCTTGAAACAACAACATGCATTTGTTCATAGGTGAAAACAGGTCGAGGCAGATATAATCCAACATGCGAGAGGGATTGACCCTGACTTTTATTAATTGTCATTGCAAAAGAAAGAACTAATGAGAATTGTCTCCGTTGAAATTGAGAAGGTAATTTAATATCTGATAGAGTCAACACCAAGCAATGGATGAAAACACAACCACCCACATGATTACCAATTATAATTATGCTTCAATCACATGTTGTCCAAATTGAGATACAATTAACCTTGTATTATTGTAAAGCCATGCATATTGATCTATATTTCGTAGCAACATTATTGGTACACCAATCTTCAATGTCAATTTGTTATTTGGTAATCTCGAAGCAAATATACCGTTGAAAAACTCAGGGGTATAGATATCTTCATTAGAGCTTGAATTTGCATCCATCTTGCATATACTGTCCGAACTTAAATAACATACATTTTCTCCTGGCAATATTGACATCACATAAGCATTCACCTTATCAATAACTTCTAATGTAGGAGAAAGAATGGCATGTTGTTCTAAGTATTTAACATCTCGAGCATTCTCTATAAGATTAGGATACGTACTGTCAATAATAACTCTAAGTGGATCATTACAATCTCTAATGACTATATCTTTTGGGATATGAAAATCAACTACACCATCATTTACCTTGCCCACTTTGTCATCACCAATATTCAAAATCAAATCTGAAAACGATCTCAACTCATCAGCATCTATATTTGAATTGCTCGTATGCAATCTCATATTTTTTTTGTTAATTTTAGAACCTTGCAAAATCTCCACAAATAAGAAGAATTAAGAGCGGACGACACAACTTGTTGTCTACTACCTTTAGAATTATTAGCAATATTTGTCTAAAGTCCCCTCCAAAAACAGCAACTTTCCACCGAAAGGTATTTCCATGATGTTTGGCCTCGTGAACCTTAACACATCCCTCAGTCTCCTATCTAATGCTTCAAAACAGTGTTTGTGTACCATTGGTACTTCATCTTATATGATAAGGGGAGCTTTGACGATGAGTTTAATTAAGTCACTTTTTTGTTTGATATTTCAAGTTGAATCTTCATTGACATGGTATTGAAAATCTTGAATGAGCAGTCCTACCACCAAGAATAAGAAGAGTTGTTATACCACTTGATGCTACATTGAGAAAAATTTAACCTCTGGATCTCAAAGCAGAGGAAAAAGTTCTCCATATGAATGTCTTACTAATACCTCTATGGTCATACAGAAAGTAAACACCGCCTTCATCTTTGGCAACAACACTGATGATAGTTTCAAACACATTCATTTGTTCGTCGTTCAAGGATGACAGAAGGTTTCTATACTCTTCTTCCAACAACAACCTGTCATAAGAAAACTCATATTGTATTAACTTATTCCTCCCTTCGTCTAACAACGATAAATCTAGATATGACAATGGAGGATAACATCTTAAGCTTTTACCTCTCCGCTTCAATATCTTTTCTATTTCAGCAAGTGCATAGCTTTTAGTTTGATCATTAGACATTTGCAAATCTAACAACATGACACAAATAAAAAAAAGTGTTAAAAAATTATACGTATTTGTTAATCATTAATTTGAAAAGGTGAAAATGTAAAAAAACATGTAAAAACACACCTGGGTTATTCAATATTTTACGCTGGTGACAAACAATGTCTTCTGATAATAGGTGCTAAGTACTTTCCCACACTCTTTTAGGCATTAACATACAATTTGAGGTTAAAAGTTTTGCAAAAAGGTTTCTCATATAATGCCATGAACCCCAAAAGGAAGCTTATACTATCCCATCAATATACTATTTATCATCGTCCAATAGCCCTAATGCAAAGCATGATTCTTTGAATGTTGGATATTGTACTCCATTCACAGTCCTAATGTCCTTAAAGCAAGCTGGCCATTTAAATGTGTTAATCAATATTCTAAGATAATATAATTCACCAACTCCAAGTTGGACATAAAATATCCTCCCAACACTCATTCCACATTGGCTTGGACACCTTTCTTAGTCCTCTTCTTGCCAATTCTTCTGTCACCACAACCTTCAACTTCTTTCCAAACAAATTTATGAGGAAACTCAATATAAGTCAATTCTTTTGCTTCAGGATACTCCTTATTAGCTTTCATCCATTGTAAAAACATAGAGCTGTCTGCACCACACCTTTTAACAACATGATCAAAGGGGTGATCATCTGTAATATACCAGTTTGTTCACTAGAGAGATGAAAGCTTAACCGCTCAACTGCTGGTTCTCTATGAGTTATAAGAAAACCAAATATTCTACAACCTCACATGGGGAGACATACCTACGATTATAATACATATTGATTTCATCTAGTATTTCTCCATTTTCACCATTGTTATTACTTTGGTAAAAAGTTATGGCGATCTGATCATTTCCTTTAGTGATATATTTGAATAAGTGCTTGACAGCTCGAATCTGATTGCACCACTCAACATTTATATGAGATTCATGCCTTAGCAATAATTATGCATTGCATAGTACAACAAATCTATAGTCGAATGGTGTACGACCAATATCAATTGTTCTTTTATTATCTCTTCTTACGTACAATGGATAACCATCTTCGTCAAGAGTTGTTTTCTCATAATGCTTTTTTAGGAAAATACATCATACACATGCATCATGCATGCATGGTGAATTTGGTCTAGCAATACCGCATGGACCATGCACCATGTAATTTTTTACTGCCTTGTACAACCTTGAATTTGCCTTTTTATCAGGTATCTCAGCACTAATTATTTTATCGATGTCATTCCCAGATTTGTGTTTGTCTTCATGATGCAAAAACAACAATATGTGGGCATGAGATAGACCTTGCTTATGAAACTCAATGGCATACACAACTGAAAATAAAGATATAGATTGCATGTGAGTGAACTTAATAATATTATGTTTAAATATAATAATAAAATATCATCAAAAAAATATATAAAAAATTTACCTGCTCTAACCCTTCAAAAAAATTTCCTTCCTTCACATCCCGAATTAATTGATTTAGCTTTATTTTCAAAACTCTACACACTATATCAAGTCTATCCTCCGCATTCAACCCAAGATTATTAACAATTCGTTGAACTTCATGCCATTTTGGATTGCATGTGAAAGTTATAAATAAGCGCAAAATAAAAAACAATACATGCTTATTTATTACAAATTTTTTTCTAAATATGAAAAAATATAAGTTACAAATGTGATTGCTGATTTTACCTGGGTCACATGTTCTCTAAGTTGTGCAACAATCTTACCAATTACTTGATAAGAATTACTCTCGAACAGTATGAATGACGCACTGTAAGTGTCATCCATTACACAAACGGACTCTTTCACCTTTTGCAATATATCATAGAATTAAAGCAGTTGGACTAAAGTGATTGAGATGATCAAATCAAAATAGAACACCACTATGACAACTTGCAATTCAAGAAAATCGAGGGCAAAATAATTGAACAGAAAGAGAGAGAACAT
>CAODLS010320123.1:0-11590 GCA_948243855.1 Flueggea neowawraea
ATATTTCTTATGAAATTAGCAATATTAAAATAAATTTTGGTACATATAAATTTTGGTTCGAAATCTCCGAATCTCCGAACCAAACCGAACCAAAATTTCAGAGATTTCGGAGATTTGGTTCGGTTCCGGTCCTTAAGAAAATCAAATCTCCGAATTTCGGTTCGGTTCTAGAGTTCTCCAAATCTTCGAACCTAACTGACTCATACTCACCCCTAGTGGAAACGGTGGCGGCGATAGCTAGGGTTGAAATCTTAGTTGATCGTTTTGGTACATATAGTGTAGAATTATGTATCAGTCCCCAAAATTTTGCAAAATAAAAATTCACTACCTAATTTTTTGGGCGGCAATTACTGTTTCATCCTCGACATAATTCGTAATCTCCCATTACGCAACTGAGTCTTGAAAAGCCTCCTATTGCATCCTTGCCCTTAAACGCATCAGCCAGAACTAACAGAATACGTCAGATTTAATGACGTGGCATTTGTGAGAGTGTGGGACACATACCAACGTGGTTATATGAGGTTATAAATTTGACGTTTCATGTTAGTTCTAGCTGATGACATTTAAAAACAGGAACGCAATAAGAGGTTTTTCAAAACTCATTGGCATAATGGAAGATTACGAATTATCTCAGAGACGAAATATAAATTTTCTCTTTTTTTGTCCGTCCTTAAAAATTGCATAATTATTCATTTCAACACTAAAGTTTCACTAAACCATAATTTAGTTTTTAGATAAATTTGTTTTATCAAATAAAATTTTAAAAAACAATTTTATAGAACTAAGTCAATCAATTTCATTGTTTGGTTTAAAATAATATTAAATTTAAATCAAATCAACTCAAATGAACTAAGTCAATTTAAATTTTAAATTGTGCACCATTTGTACATTATTTATACACTAGTTATGCCGCTTGTGCACTGATTTTATACCATTTGTGCACCGATTTTATACCGTTTGTGCACCGAATATGAACCAAATTAGTTGCAGCATTCGGTGATAGGTGTTTTACATAATCATGGTGATTTATTGATCCTTTAGAAAATTTTTCAAGAATCAGAAATTTGTTTTGAGAAAATTTCTCTGGGAGTTGCATATGTTTTGATTTCTTTTGCCAATCTTGATGATTTGGATGTTTTCATAGATTCTACACACTCTTTCGTTCACTGATTTTTTTTAGTTTTATTCGTGATGTTGCTTTTTTCACTGCGACAGAACGTTTCATATGGCTTGATGTCTATGAAATTCTGATCAAATTTTGGTCAGATCATCTCTTCCAATTTATTGGAAATCAAACGGGAAATTATGTTTATACGCATATGGAATGTATTCTTCATTCGCATGTGGATGTTGTTTCTGTCTTGTTAGCGGTCAAACCTGATTTTGATATCAAGAAATATCTTCTCAAGATTAATGGTGAGATAGTGAATCTTGTCATAAGAGAAAGTTCCAGCCTAGTTTGCTTCCATAAAGATCAGGTTAGAATGGGGCTTGAAGATACTGGCGTGCCTTCTGAGAGTGCTGGCAATGTTGTCTCGAGTAGTGGCATGGAGCTTCGGTCCTTCCGGGGAGAACCACATCAAATATGCCTTCAGAGTAATCATACAGATACTGAAATTATGGAATTTTAGTGGTATGTGATACAGGATTCAAAATTTGATTGTGTGGCTTCTACGCCCCCTATAGTGCGAGAATCTCCATTTAATTCGGAGAACATTTCAACTGGAGTCCTCCTTCATGTAAACCAGCCAACTTATGAGAATTTATCAGCTCGGGACCACTGTTAAGTAGATCAAACTTCCGTGGGTTTGGAGACTCATTCATTAAAGTTTGTGACTCAAAGAAAAAAGCCCAATTTCACCTATTGGTGTGGAATTAAAAAAGTGTGCATGGTTGATAAGTGTTCTGGAACTTCTTCATCAATCATTTCAGATCATGTATTCACTGTGGTGATAATCCTTTGTTTTGGCATGACATTTGGTGTCGAGATACAAACCTCGCTTCATAATTTCCCTTTTTCTTTCACCTAGTGAAAAATAAATGTGCGACTGTTAAAGAAGCTTTGTTGTACTTATAGTCTCATGTCTTACAGAACTTGCAACGTGATGTTTTTTTGGAGAAGACATCTTGGTCTAAATGAAGAAGGTGAACTACAGCAGCTCCTTGGGTTAGTTCTTCCCCTCACTTTGCATTCAAATGCTACTGATTAGTTTTATTGGTCATTAACAAACAAAGAGTACACTGTCAACTCCTTTTCTAAAACTTTTTGCCAAAGAGATTTGCTCCTCACATGTAGTACTTATTTCGTCTCAAATGGAGCTCTTTTGTTGTGCCTCAAGTAAAATACTTCATGAGATGTCAGTTGCCAACAAAAGAATTTTTGCTTAATAGAAGTTTGTTGCCTCCTAATCAGGTCAACTGTGGATTTTGCTCCAACTCAGAAAATCAAGATCTTTTGCTAATATTTTGTTTTCATTCTCATTATGTGTGGAAGAAGGTCTCGTGTTTGTTTGGTATTTCCACTGCAATACCATGCTCGGTTGTCTTATTTTTTTAATAGTGGGTTCATTTGATTTCGGCTTCATCACAATAGAAGCTCTTCATCATCCTTTGGCAACAACTGGCATGGGAATTATGGAAACAACGGAACCGGTTTCTTTTTAATCAACAAACACCTATTGCCATTGATGACTTAATTCTCTCAAATGCTTCATTTATTGTGCCTTTTTGATGAAATGTAAAGATAGAAATTTCGCTCATTCTAGGATGGATTTGTATAGGTGTTTGGATCCAATCTTTCCTTTGTCTAATAGAAGATTCTATTTTTGATCACTTGTAAACTTCTTGCAAGATAGTATTTATGCCTGGGGTATTAGTCCATAAAACAAGCCACCCATTATATGGAAACTGTTCTGTAGGAATTTTTGTCCAGTCACTAGTTTGGTAACCTTGATTTTAATATAATTTCATTCATTACTGATAGGACGAAAGAACCAAATCACTTCATGGAACAATATTCAAAGTATTAATTATTAAGATTTCTAAATAAGGGGGACGTTTTTAGGTTAACACAAATTTAAGGAAATTTAATATTAATTTCTCCTATAAAAACAAAGCCCTTATATTTGATTGACAAAACATGAAGGACTAAATGATGTGAACTCTAAAAATAAACGACCAAAGAAGTGTTGTACTATAATTTAGGAGTGCGCACATAATTATCCCAATTGTTGTCACGGTTATATATTCCTAAAGGTTGTAAACTGAAAAATACAAGTTGTTACTCAATTTTTAACTAGTTTTTCAAAGTAGCAACTAAATTTTAGTTTTGAATATAATTTGGTCATTTAGCATTTTGTTAAGATTATTAATGAAACAGTGAGTCGCACCATCTACATCAATATTTCATATAAATATTTGTTTAGCTCAAACTACAATTGTCTAAGGTATTATAAGCTCTTCTCAACAATTAACTCTTATAATTTTATTCTTAAAAAAATGTCTTGGACCATGTCTCTTGGCATTTGCTACATCCACCAACCTTACTGTGGTAGGATCTACTACAGACCGACTATTAACGCTCATTACTTTCTTGAAAAAGGTGACATAAGGTTGAGGTATCAGTGGTGACGGAGTTAGAAAAAAATTCAAAGTAATGTCCATATAACATACAACAATATATATATATATATATATAAATTACAAAAAAAATTAAAATTAATATATATTTTTATGTAACAAATAAATGTTACAATTGTCCTTGACGAGTTTTAATGTCTTAAAAGTAATAAATATATAATTGCAGTATACCAATAATTAAATTAATAATTTTTTTATTTGCACTACTTTCTTAGAATACTTCAATCTATAGATATTTAGTCTCAAAAAATATTCACAATATTTATGCTACTAATTTTTTTCTCAGTTTGTTGATTTTTTTAGCTACCTATAATTCAAATAAGACTTTTTTTTTAATCAATCCATTCAAATAAGACTTACAACTAAGGTAATAAACACTAAATATTTTTCTTGCTAAGTAAAATAATAGGATTTACTGGAGATTTAATGGGGTCCAATAGCAAATACCAATAGAATTTAAATTAGAAAATAAAACCACATAGTATAATTTTATTGGTAAAGTGGAGTTCAATAACCCTAATAGTTTTATATAGGTTCGCCTTTAGAAATAAAATTGCTTATAAGAGGTCATTGATCCTTTCTCTTGGTCGATATGAGAATATCATATTAGTTGATGAATTCCACAAAATGTTAGTGGCTGAATTGTATAAGAAATTGAACTTCAATGACTAAAAATATTGAAGTTTACCAATCATAGTCAAAGATAGACGAGAGTGGGTTAATTTTATTGACAATGACCCTAAATTAAAAAATATTTTAGTAATGATTACTAAACTCATATTTGTTACAGGAACACTATCAAAAATTTGGAAAGATGATTGAGTATGCCACATTATTTTAATATCCCACGAGGATGCCACGTGGATTCTAACGTGGAAATCTAGCTAAAAACCAACCCCAAAACCAAACCGAATCCAACCCATAACCATCACTCTTTGCTGTAACACACCGTACGAACTAATGACCCAAACTATCACTCTTCCTCCCGAAAACCTAAACCAGCGTCTCCATCAACCATCTGAAGCGTCGTTCTCTCCTTCCTTTCCCCTCTCTCTGTCTCTCATATTTCAAAAGAGCTGAACTTACATCAATATTGTTTTTATTAGATTTGTCTCTTCAATTGGGTATTGGCTTGTGAAAATGAGGATGTATCTTCCTGGAACTATCAACATTAGTGACATTTTCAACATGCATTTTCATCATCAAATGGCAAAGCTTAGCCACTAAAGTTATTTGTTTAGATATCGACTTTCTTCAGATATGGGTGTTGTGTATGTTGAGAACAGAGATTGAAGTTAGAGATTTTTGTTGTTGAAGAAGATGATGGATTGGTCAAATTTATGGTTTATTTGGTTTGGGTCAGAGGTTGGCTGTTGACTTGGAGTTTTGGTTTGGTTTTGAAACAAATTTGGTTTGGACTTGAAACAATATTAAATGTGACATGGCATGTTCAGTCATTTTTTCAACCCGACGATTTACAGAATTGATTTAAAATTAACCCGACTAAAGTTGACTCGAACCCAATTTTTTAATGAAGACAAAAAAAGACATTTGCATATCCAAGAACTAATCAATGGAAAGGCAAGGAATCCATCAACGTCCGACGGTAGCCACAATGGTGGTGACCATCGCCATCAATTCCCATAAAAGACCGAAAAGAAAGAAAGTATCCATGTCACCGTCCTTGACCTTTACCTGCTCCACTACAAAACGCCTGGATTGATGCACTTGCTGCTTCCTCCGCTAAATAATCCAAACACGCAGAAATATCCTCCCCCGTGCCTGCTCCACTAACACCAACGACGCATATACTCGAGAATCAGTTAAACCAAATTCTTCAGTGACCGTCACCGAATGGGTCATGCAAGTTCCAGAGATTCTTCTCCCGAAGCCGCCGATGAAGGCTCTTGCTCTCGTCTCTCGCGGCTCACTCAGAGACTTCACATCCACAACCACCATGAGTCCGGTCGTTTTCGTCGTGTTTTCCGTCGTTCTCACCATAACGGATCGAAGTCCGGTAGTGGCGGTTCTCATTTCAAGCTCGTCTCTGCTGATAATTTTGCTGGAATTGCTCCCCTCACTCTCGTTGGTGTATGTATGCTTGTCAATTTTGTTAATGCTTCATTTTTGTTATGTTTCTTTTTTTGGTCATTGCTGTTATATAAGCTGCTTTGTTTGTCATGGTAGGCGGAAATGAAGTTCAAAGACAAGTGGTTGGCTACTGTCTCTCTTGGAGAGCAGACTTTCCGGACCGAGATTTCTGACCAGTTAAGAATTGCCATTACTTTGTTCTTCTTTCTCTCTTTTACAGCTTTGTTACTGATTAGTCAATGGCATTTTGGAAGTCAAAATTAATCATTTAAAGGCATAAAGTGCCAAATGTGGGGTTTTCTATTTTTCTACTAAACAAAATCAAAGCTTAGTGTTGGATATCTTTTGTGGAATATTTCATTAATCACACATAGATGTTAGAGCCCCTAATTTTCAGATGTATTAATAGAAAAAAAAAACTGATAGAAAGACCATATGATTCCTCATGGATTCTTTTTTAGAAAGATCAAGATTCATGGTTGCTCTATTTGGTAATTTGGCTTAAATTCATGCTTTCTTTGTGTCAAATGCGGTGAAACATTTATAATTGTTGCAATGTAACAACTTGCTTAAATGAGCAAGCTAAAGTTAGCTATACTTCAGGATTTTTATTTGGTTCAAGTGATAATAATGTGATTGATGCAATTAGTTGAAAGAATAGCGAATTTTAAAACATTAGACTTGCAATTGAGACTAAAGGAAGCCAGATCACTTTGTCTATTTCTTAAGCTTTTAGTTGAATGCAGCCATGTACAAACTTGTTATTAGGAACATTAGATTGAGATGGTAGAGTTATTCACTAAAAGAAACTCTTTTTTTTTTCCTCTTAGCCGAACACAATACATGCACGAATGTGCAAGTGTGCTCATAGGCAAGCATACACACGTACAGACACACTCACTAGTGTTCTAAATACTGGGTTCCAGTGTTGTGATTTTCTTAAGGTGTAATAAGTTAAAAGAATACTTTTTTGTTAGTATAGTGGTACCGACGAAGTAAATCACATCGTATATTGGATGTTTGCTTGCCGTCGTGGACATTGTGGCCATAGCAACTATTATGTACAGATTTATGTTCCACTTGGTGTAACGAAAGTTGTAAAGTAATGGCACTAGAAATACATTTCATACAATGTTCATTATTTAAAATATCGGGACACAGAGCCCACATCTATCAGAGAAACATATCCATTGAGTACATCAATTCTTTTTTTTTTTTTGCAATTTACTTGTATAATGTTACTTTAATTTTTACTGATTTTTTTTGTTTTTTTAAAGTTGTACAAGAGTTTATTATTTATTTATTTTTTTACTTTGCTTTGCAGCACAGAGAAACCTATTTGGAATTCGGTGAGCACTCTAATCAATACCTGCACATTTGATCTGATGATTTTTTGCATTAGGTGTTTTACTTGAATTTTCCAGTTGCAGCTATCCTCTGACATGGTTGTTTTGTTTCTCTAATTCAACATTATTGTTTATATTAATATTTCACCAATTGATTGTTGAATTTTTAGGGGCTTCAGCCTTTAGGCTATCTTTTCTGTTTTGCATCTTCTTTATTCTCTTTACTAACCTAATTACCGTGTCTTATGATTGCAAGAGCATCAGGCTAGGAATTAAATTATGTTGCAGTTGCTTTCTAGTACTAGGAAATGTAATCATTGTGGGGAATTCTGGTAGATGATAATGCCATGGTATTTTCTTACATGCAGTGTCTGTTATTTGTTATAATGGATCATGACACTAAATATCATTGTTCGCTATCATTTACTTTGATTGACTATGGTTGGAAATAAGATGCTAAATACTATTCGTTTTTAGGCATGTATGTGATTTTTGTAGTTTGCTGCTAATAATATTGAATAGATTTATCTGTGGCAACAGTAACTCATGATTTGCCTTGAGGCAATGTTGTCAGATTGAGAACCCCATGCAATTTCTGTTATAATGTTTGATGACTGACAGATTCAAGTTACATATGGTTTTATTTTCATATCTCTTCTTTCATAGCATTTCTTTGTATTTTTATCTCTTTTTTTCTTTTTCCTCTTTGTAATTATGTTTGGACTCTGAGTAACAGAAAAGCTTATGTCCAGTCACTTATTGTATCACCTGAATATTTCTGAATTTTGATCATGCTTGTGAATGTCATCTGTACAGCAGAAAAAACTTCTTTTGGAAAAAATGGACCTCATATTGCCAGAATTTCAGTTTTTGAGGTAAGGAATGAAGTGGCCTTATTTGACAGACCTTTCTCGCATTAGTCACAAGTCTCCACGATGGGGATTTAGTGGTGTCCTTTGCATTGTGATCTTGGCTTCACTTATAATTGAGCTTATCTGTTGGCTGAGGCTTCATATTGTAATAACTATATCTGGATGTTAGGAGATAACATATCTACTTAATTTATTTCTTAATCAAGCCTAAGTTGGAGTAGTGGTTTACTTATTCCTTCAGTCAAAACAAAAAAGACTTTGTTTTCTTTTACAAAAAAAAGTTCAGAACGATTTTGCAACTGCAGTACACTGGGAGCATAAAAGAGAACAAATGGATGTCAATTCTAGCTAATTGCTTTCTCAACTGTTACGTTTCTATTCTGACTTTATGTATCTTTTTTTCGCTTTTGCATACCGGGAATTTTGTTTAATAGCTGTTTGCACAACCTTTTTTAGTAACTAAGCTTTTCTCCCTTTTTAGTAACTAAGCTTTTCTCCTAATCTACTCTTCTTGTCTTCATATATATTTTGCCATTATGCATTCTAATTTTTTGTTCTTATATATACTTCAAATTATGAAAGCTCATTTCACAATCTGTGGCACCCCTATACAACAGATCTTGATCTATTCTTTCTGTTATCATATTTCATTTGAAATCTGGTATTTCCATTTTTGTATACTTCACCTCATCAAAGTTTCCTTGTGATGCAGACAAACAGACTAAAGAAGAACAATCTAATTGGATACTGTGAAATTGATCTACTTGAATTCCTGACACAGGTAGTGGCCATTATCTATGACTTATATACATATGTATCGTCCATTTTAACTGATCAATATATTTGTGAACAGTGGCTTGCAAGTAGGATCTAGTCATGGGCAATTAATGGAAAAATCAAGATACAAGGCAGCATTAATTTTGTTATTGTTGCTCCCTTCTGTGGAGGAACTTTTGTTGAAAAATGTGGGCGCATGCTTTGTTTAATCACAGAACTCATAAGTATAATCTTCTGATTTTTTAGTTTAAAAAGCCAACTAAAATTGAAGATAAGGTCCTTATCAAATTACATCTGTAATAGTAAAAATAGCTTTCCAAGTAAAAGAAGTTAAAAGTTTTACTATGCTAGTGGAATGAATTCATGTAAATTAAAATAGGCTTGCAAAAGAGGTATTTAATGCTTTTGCACCTCCTATGTTGTCTTCCTATGAGTGCATCTGTAAATCTCTTACTGAAACTGATGAAATTGCCTGCAATGTTGGGGGCATATGTCATGATATATTATGAAATTGCTGAAAACTTATGCTAGTATTGTTTGGTGGAATGTTTAAGGTTAGGGATTTGGATGAGTATTTCATAGTTGGTTTGTTCTAGAAATGACTGAATAGCCGAAAGGAAACAAATCGGTACAATATTCACAGAAACCTCATTGAACTATATTTTTTCCCTCAGGTTATTTCTGTTTATCAAGGGATGAGTTAAAATTTAACCAAAACATAAGACACTTACATTATAAATGAAAACTTGTATTTGATATTTTTTTATTTGCCCTTTCATTGTTAGTATTCACTGCATCTTATGTGGGCCTTATATCTGGTATATGTGTGTGTGTCCCCAACAAGAAAATTACTCTTCTTTCATGTCCTTTTATTGTAGGAGTTTTGGCCTTGTTTCTGATTTTTTGTCTTCTTTCTTTTCTTTTCTGAGAGAACACACTCTTGTACAAAATTAACAACATCCATCGGAAAGATGGCCAACAAACGTGGGAAGCAAAGATTTGTGCTGGTATTGCTTTTTACGCAAATGAAATCTATCAAAACCATCGATAAATATTGACAGCTGTTTTCTTTTTTCCTTTGTTCTTCCAAATCTAATAAACTCCATTACAGTTGACCTACGAATTTTATAAGGCAAATGTTTATGCTAGAGTTCTATTATCTAATTACATTTTATGGATTACATGCAGGATACAGATTCTAACTCTGAGGTTTTCGAACTTCTCAATCCATCAACATCTGAAGTAGTTGGCAGAATTTCTCTTTCATGTTATGTTGAGGTATGTAACCTTGCAATTTATAATTTCTGTAAAATGGGCATGACTTTGTTGTAACTTTGAAGTTTGAACCTTGGACTAAATTATTAAGATGATATAGATACCCACTTGGTGCCTTATTCAATAACTTCTCTTTCAATCTAGAAAGAAAAAACTGTGAGTACCAGTTATTGGGTTCACAATGTTCTTTCTTTTTCTTTTTCACAAAAAATCATTTTAGAGTTCCACAGCAGATATGCTCAAAAGAAAATGGTTGGGGCCCCAAAAAATGATCATTCCGGTATGGGTTTCAAAATATTTGCACTAAGAAACCTTATGTTTTGAAATTGGGACGGGGTATGTTCACAGATGGGCTTGAGTTATTTTAGTCCTGGATTGAACTGAATTGCAATGCTGAAATTTACAGTCACATGATTGTGCATAACTAATACATTGTTAGTTAGTCAAATTTAACACTGTTTGGCAATGTTGACAGGATCCAATTGAAACAGAGAGAAGATTTGCAAGACGCATTTTATCAATCGTGGTATCTTTTATGTGATCCTTCACTTTATTCACACATGCTATAGCATCGGTCCTTATATATCATTGTCTTCTTTAAACAAAAAATGCATGTTATTGCTTGTCATATGACATATGTGCTTTAGAAATAAATTATGATCCTCGTTAACCGCCATGTTTTTATTTCTTCTGTAATTCTTTTTAAAGATGATATGCAATTTCCCAGTGGCAAAAGAATCTGTCTGTTATATCTAGGATATATATTATATTACTATTATAGCAGAAGCTAGTTAATCCTAACAGTCTTAAATGTTGCATGGATGAGATTTCTATTATTATGATGTTAAAAAGGTAGCTAGAGTTTAATCCTTTCTTTTTTCATCTCCATAATTTGTTGTTACTTGTGTGGAATAACTTTAGAGGAATTTGTTCATGGACCTGATAAATTGATTTTGGAAATATACTATCCCCAACCCTCTCCCCACTATCTCTAACTTGGAATTTTTTTTTTGGATCAGAATTTTGTGAATATGGCCTTTGACCCTGACAAAGATTAATTTTGTTGAGCAAATATCTTAATTTAGTGCAACGAATTATTGAATTGCAATTACTTGTTTTATGTTTTTATTTTCATTCTGTAAGCCTTCTACTTTACACAGGACTACAATGAAGATGGGCAGCTTTCCTTTTCTGAGTTTTCTGACTTGATGAAGGCTTTTTGGAAATCAAGTTGCTGATCACAAGGTTAGACATTAGTACTCATGATTGTTGATGTGAACTTTGTGCTTTGTAGGTTGCATCACACAATTTGACCTTCTTCATTCATTTATTTGTTTGGGATTTAGTATCTGATGTCGCTTTGGACAACCGTAATTAGAATTCCAGAATTTTGTATGGATTTTGAGACAGCATGGAAATGGTTGTCCACTTTTTTGCATATTTTTTTGCCAAAATCCAGTCTTTCCAAATTGTGATATCGTGGCATGTTTTTACCTTGTTCCCTAGAAAGAGGAGCTTTTCAAGGCTGCTGACAAGAATGGAGATGGTGTTGTGAGCATGGATGAGTTGGCTGATCTTCTTGCTATTCAG
>CAODLS010320207.1:0-18096 GCA_948243855.1 Flueggea neowawraea
CAACTGTTCTACTAATTGAAAGTGATGTTTATTGATGGTAAGTGGATAACCTACCATTAAACTAATCATGCCAAGCTTCCCCGCTTTGAATGCAACCAAATTGTGGCTGCAAAGAATCCACCAAAATTCAGGTCTTATACAGCTTGTAATACTTGCAAATATGAATTACATGCATGTTTTGTTCTCGGCTAATGTTGATCAATCCTGATGGCACTTGGTCCAAACAACATTTGATTTTTGGAAAATGAACCCAATTGAAATGGGAAGAGTATCCAAATATTTAATCTGATGAGCCTAATGTGGATTTGGACTGCACCACTTTAAGTGGCCAATATTCGTTCTTTCCTAAATAGTTTACAGGAGAAACTGATAAAATAGTGAAAATGGAATAAAATAACTGATAAAATAGTGAAAATGGAATAAAATAGTGGAAATTACATCATTTATGTTGTCGAGCATCACTAAGTGTTGTTAAGTATGTCTTTGTCTTACGTGGATATTACAAAATTTCATTTTGAACAATTGAGAAGTGGTAAAAATATTTATATTGAAAAATACTTTTTAAGTTTGGTGAAGTAATTAAAGAGTTAATTATGTCAGTTGTCTAAATTAAACAGTAAATTTGTACAAGTAGAAATATTAATTTTATATTTCTTAAAATATCATAATATTAAAACATAATTGTGTAAATACTACAATTTTGAAACTCAACCTCAACAATACCGTATCCATTTGCTATATAAACTCAAAATTTCGTTTTTAGTCCAACTTTTTGTCTCCATCTTCCTCGCTCCACATTTTCTCTCACCTGCTCTCTCTCTCTCTATTGTTTCTCTTCCTCTCCCATACGAAACCGTCTTTTCCTCCTCTGGCCTTTCCTCTTCTTCCTCCTCCTTCCACCATGTTCGTCGCACTACTAGATCTGGAATTGATCTAGAAACGTGAGTGAAATCGCAACCGATAGAAAAAGAAGGCAGGCGACCGACAAAGAAAGATAATGACGGCGTTTGTCTCAGCCCTCTCGTTGCTTCTGCCTGGTGTGGAGCGGCACGACCGAGGAGGCATATCTGGTGGCGACGTTGGCGTCCGATCAGAGCAAAGTGGTAAGGTTGCGGCGCGAGACGAGACGACAACTGCGATGGCGGCGAGGTGGTGACGCGAGAATTGAAATCGTTGAGGGCGGCGCCTAGGGTTTCTAACCGTAGCTGCCTTGTGTGTTTTTCAATTGTTGCTTGTTGTTTTTTCAAGTTTTGTAAAATTATGTAAAAGGCTCTATATTTTGATGCAATCTGTACTTTGTTTGTAATTTATTTTTTCAATTTGATTTGGTTGAGTTGGAAACCATAACCACCTTTTTTTTTGGTTGTTGTTATTGGCAGAATTGTTCAAACCACCTTGCTGGTCCATTGAAGTCTTCAGCGGGGAGAACTTCAAAAGATGGAAAGACCAAATTCACTCTCTTCTCGACATGCATGGCGTAGCTTTGGCTCTCGCCACACCAAGACCTGAATCCAACGCAGAGTCTTAGGAGTACACCACTCTCTTCTTGACAAGCATGGCGTCGTTTCGGCTCTCGCCACACCAAGACCTGAGTCCAATGAGGAGTCTTGGGAGTACGCCAACAAGGTCTATAGACACACTCTTCTATCCACTTTATCTAACAGTTTGTTTGATGTTTATGAGAGCTACAAGGAAGCAAACGCAATGTGGGAGTCCAAAGTTTGTATGTGGGACTTACTACCGATGGGAGATGACCGAGGACAAGGAGATTGTGAGATGAGTTCGTGAGTGAGATGCTGATCGAGAAGCTACCCAACTCTTAGAACGACTACAAGCAATCACTCAAACATAAGGAGAAGAAGATGAGACTGCAAGAATTGATTAAACACATTCTGATCAAGGATACCAACCGCAAGGAGACTAATGTGATATTGGGTATTAAAATCATAAGGGATGATAATGGTATTTTGTTATCACAAAATCATTATGTGGAGAAACTTCTTAAGAAGTTTGATAGTTATGATGTGGCACATGTGAGTACCCTTTGTAATGATAATACTTAATTAAAGAAAAACAGAGGTGAACATGTATCTCAGTCTGAGTATGCATAGATTATTGGAAGTTTGTTGCATTTAATGAATTTTACAAGACCCGATGTAGCTTACATTGTCGGTAGACTGAGCAAGTGTACCTAAAATCCAAATGAGGAACATTGGAATGCTTTACGCAAAATATTGAAATATTTGAGGGCTACTATGAATTATGATATTCTATATAGTGGATTTCCCGCTGTACTTGAAGGGTATAATGATGCTAACTGGATTTCAGATTCAGATGAGATCAAATCCACTAGTGGGGTTATGTATTCACATTAGGTGGGGGGTGTTGTGGCTTGGAAATCGACCATGCAATCAATCATTGCCAGATCGACCATGTAGTCGGAATTTATTGCCCTAGAATTAGCTGGTAGTGAAGCTGAGTGGTTGAAAAACTTATTAGCATAAATTCCTTTAGGAATTAAACCTGCACCTTCTATGTCAATGTATTGTGATTGTAAATCAGCAATAGCTGTTGCGAAGAACAAAACCTTCAATCGAAAAAATAGACATAACATAATGTGGTAAAGCAATTGCTTAAAGATGAAATTATTTCCATTGATTATGTGAAGTCAGAAGTGAATTTAGTCGATCATCTGACTAAACCTTTGAAAAGGAAACAAATCCTTGAAACATAGAGGGGAATGAGACTAAGGCTAGTTTGAGTTTATCAACAATTGATGGGAATTCGACCTATGTGATTGGAGATCCCATGAAGTAGATTCATATGGGTAATAACAAATCAGTTGTTGATCATGTGCGCTAAAATTTTTATCAAGTCCCTCTTATGGTGAATGAGTAGTGCTTGAACTGCCAGACAAATGTGAAGTTTAGTTTTAAAACTCTTAATGGTTCTATATCCCTTAAGGGTGGTGTATTATAGGCAGTATACACATAATAGAATCACCTATATGAGTGTAAAGTGAGGCTACTTCTATGAGATTTTTAGCCTAATCTCTAGAGCACTCATGAATTTTCAGGTACATGCACGACCTATTAGCACAAAAACGCGATGAACAGTAGGAAGTGTGGAGTGTAATGTGATTAGTGAAAATTCTATTTTACGAAAAGAGTTTTTGGTTCATAAAAACTATATGTTTCACCAAATACTCTGTAATTTATGTTTCATTAATCTAGATCTAGTTCATAGTCCTAAAAGGACACTAGTTTCGACACATTACAACTCATGTGTTAAAACCCAATATAAACCTTCTCGTGTGGCTTTTGCAATATGTGGGGATTGTTGTGAAGTATGGTTTTGTCTTATGTGGGTATTACAAAATCCCACATTGGACAATTAAGAGGTGGTAAAAGTGTTTATATTGAGAAATACTTTTTGAGCTTGGTAAAGTAATTAAAGCTAAACCTCTTCGCAAGCCTGTGAACCGGGCTTTCGAAGGCAAAACCATCGACAAGCCCCCCGCGCATGAGCCTGACTTGTTTTAATCCACCGATTTTAATAATAAAAAAGTTTATTGCCGACCGAGCGAGAACACTAACTTGAATGGCAAGCAGGAATTTGTTGTTGATTATGACTATCTGGTAATTGCTATGGGTGCCCGTCCAAATACTTTCAATACACCTGGTGTGGTGGAGCATTGCAAATTTTTAAAGGTAACTTGGCAAATCTTTGTATGCCTGCCAATTTGAAGTTCCTTTCTGGATGCTTCCGTAGGACTAAAACACTTGTGTACATGAATAAACATTTAATTTTGCGAGAAAATGGGCTCTTCCGGCAGGAAGTTGAAGATGCACAGGAGATCCGTAGGACTGTTATTGATTCCTTTGAGAAAGCAAGCCTGCCAAATTTAAGTGATGAAGAGAGAAAGAGAATTCTTCATTTTGTTGTAGTTGGCGGTGGCCCAACAGGTGTGGAGTTTGCTGCTGAGCTTCATGATTTTGTAAATGAGGATTTAGTCAAATTATATCCTGCCGTCAAAGATTTGGTCAAAATAACACTTCTTGAGGCAGCTGATCATATTTTGAACATGTAAGTACGGCTGTACCTTGACAAGCGTGCTCATGATGCATCTGTACTAGTCTACTGTGTTCTGTTATTACTGGAAACCAAGGCTCCAATGTGGTGTATGAGTGTTTTTTTGTCCTTTCGAAGAACACTTATGTTCTGGTTAAATTATATAATCCTTGACTCCTTGTATAAATTCTTGTTTGCAGGTTTGACAAAAGAATCACAAATTTTGCAGAAGAAAAGTTTAAAAGAGATGGTATTGATGTAAAACTTGGATCAATGGTTGTGAAAGTGTCTGATAAAGATATCTCCACTAAAGTAAGAGGGAATGGAGGGGAAATTACATCCATTCCGTATGGAATGGTTGTCTGGTCAACCGGCATTGGAACACGTCCTGTCATCAGGGATTTTATGACGCAAATCGGTCAGGTGTGTTGTTTCGGATTGAATCTATTGTTACATTTATAGTTTCAGTTTCTCCAGGAACACTAATTCAATCTTTTACTCAAGATCTAGTGGTTATAGTTTTATAGTTCGACCTTATTATGTGTGATAAGCAGTTGGTGTACCGATCTTATAACGTTCCTTGAATACACAGACAAACAGGCGTGCATTAGCAACAGATGAATGGTTGCGAGTTGAGGGGTGTGATAGTATATATGCACTTGGCGACTGTGCAACAATTAACCAGCGGAAAGTCATGGTGCGTACCTGCGCTCATTATTGTGCATTTCATTGTTATTCATTACATCAGCTAGTTTTACTTGCAACCCTTACTGTTCGGGTTTCTTGTGATTCACTATTTGAGTTGTTATTATACTTTTTCAAACTATATTACAACATGCCATTTTTTAAACCCTTAAGATTACTTTGATAACTCCGTATGCTATCCTGTAAACCGTTACGTTTAAAGAAAATGAAGTGCATACACCAGTGGAAGATTTAGATTTGCATTATTGTCTGCAGAGCTGAAGCTGTTACGTGTAACAGTGAAATGAAGTATATAATTCGGGGGAAACAAGAAAATGAAACTTGTTTTCATTTGTTTTTAAGGGTACATTTGAAGTTTATACAAGAACAAGATTAATGAGCTTGATCCTACTAATTAATGTTTCTATTTTATTTATAATGATATATCGGCGAATATGTCTCCAGTGATTAGCTTATGCAATTGAAATCAGAAGTACAAGGTCTGATATGTTTTTGGGGGTACTTATTTTCCCTTTTTTCTTGATATTATTCTTGTAGGAAGATATCTCGGCAATATTTAAGAAGGCTGACAAGGACAATTCTGGAACACTCACCGCGAAAGAATTTCAAGAAGTCATTGACGATGTTTGCGAAAGATATCCTCAGGTGGAAATCTATTTGAAGAACAGGAAAATGAAAAATGTTGTTGATCTATTGAAGGCATCCAAAGAGGACGCTGCAAAAGAGAAAATCGAATTGAATGTCGAAGAGTTTCAGAAAGCTCTTTCTGAAGTGGACTCTCAGATGAAAAATCTTCCAGCAACAGCGCAGGTCATGTTCATTTTTAATTGCTCATCTCATTTGACTTTTTTTTCAAAGAAATGCACTCAATTATGTCTGTGTGCATCGGTTTCAGGTTGCTGCTCAGCAAGGTGCCTACCTTGCTAATTGCTTTAACCGCGTGGAGGAGGCTGAAAAGAATCCTGAAGGACCTATAAGATTCAGGACAGAAGGTCGGCATAGGTTCCGTCCCTTCAGGTATGTTATGCGTTAACTGTTGTCAAATGCTTTTCAGGAATTTGCAACGGTTCTTTTTGTGGCATCGTCCACTGCTCTGCAAACATCAATGTCGATTTTACCATTCAATTTACAAATTCAGTGCTAAAATGGGATAAAATATAAGTCCATCTGAATCATTGATACAAGTGTTCAACGAAGTTAATAATGGTGTTTATACATAACACAGGTATAGGCATCTGGGACAATTTGCTCCTCTAGGAGGAGAGCAAACCGCAGCACAACTTCCTGGTGATTTTGTTTCAATTGGTCACAGCACTCAGTGGCTTTGGTATTCCGTCTATGCTAGGTAATAACGTTAGATTGCGCTTCCTTAGAGCTGTGTTTTCGACACTTAGGAATATGCATCATTTGTTCATTCAATTTTCGGTTTGTGTTATTCTCATATGCAGCAAACTAGTGAGCTGGCGTACAAGGGCGTTGGTGATTTCGGATTGGACAAGGCGTTTCATCTTCGGAAGAGACTCCAGTCGCATTTGAGGCGGATTTCTCTGAATATAGCTGGCTTCCCAGTTGGTAAAACCATAATTCTTTGTTGGCATGCCTCTTTTGGCTGAGAAAATTTTGGTTTCAAAGCTCTTCTTTTTATCATTTCAATTCGTTAAATAATCAAAATTAACAAGCCTTTGATGGTTTACGGCTTTCTAAATTTGTACAATCTTCATATGTTGAGGGATTATTTCATGCTAAATGTTCAACAATATTAAGTTTTAGCACTAACCTTAATTTTGCAAGTGAATTGAATGCTGAATAATAATTTTTGTCCTCCAACACATCACACATCTCGTGGGCGATGCTGGTGGCGCGTGCTATACGGTAGGGAAATGATGGGCCACGGGCTGGTTGCGCGTGGCTATCCGTAGGCTGTGAATTGCTGTATAATAGTTATGCAATATGTATTCCTGGTATTTTTCTTGAAAAAGAGCAAAAATCGTAGAATACAATTAAGAAAGTAGAACAAAATGCAGTATTTTTCTATCACCAAGTCGTTGTAGTATAGTGGTGAGTATTTCCGCCTGTCACGACGGCGATTTTTGTCTTGTCCAAAAACTTTTTTTAGCAAAGTCTCTGTCCGTCTGTGACTATCTTTAATTCCATTCATTTCAATTTTGCCAGCTAAATTGAACACTGAGACATCAATCAACATTTTTAAAGTTTTAGCTTTTAATACTTTCGTGTTTTGACTTCAAAGTCTTTTTTTTTGAAAAGAAAAAAATCAAAGGCTTCAACAAACCGAAAACACAGAGAAATATTGGGGATGACTTTCAAATGAGATAAGCATGAGCAATTCACACTAAACAGCTTGGATGGAAATTAGGTTGACATCAAACAACGCCTGGCTCCAAATAATTGCGAGATCTTCCAACTTGTGGATTGGGAGCTTTCGGACCTATTACGCTCCAGCCAAATCCGAAGTTAGGCGATCAATCTATATAATTGAATTTGGATTATTGTCATGTGTCCAATACTCAACCATAAACCACATTCATCTGCCTCTACTCATCAACCATTTTTTGTTCCTTGTAATTATTACGGCGAACTGGCCAGAAGAACTAGCCACTGTTTATCATCATCTGATCACAATCCCATGTTGTGGCTATGCATCAAAAGCCAAGACTCAGATGTAGATCAAGTGCTCTAGTAATCAAGAAAACAATGGCGGCCCATTTTGCTAGAAGGATAAAGTGGCACGTGGAAGAGCCCTGAACGAGTAATCTTGATAGAATAGATGGGGGCTAGGAGATTAGACAATGATGTGGACATTGAAAAAAGAAGATGGTTAGTCGAACATGGGGTTCTTAATCCTCGGGGGACAAAAAAGGGTGCTCGTCTATTCTATTAGTGATTATAGATGATAAGTGTATACCTTCAATTCATTTTCTTATCCAACATTAATGTTATCTAACTTGTGGGTTCTAGCAGGTGTTACCCAAAAAAGTTAGCCTTAAATCCATTTTCTAGTTTTTTCTTTTTTATAAAAAAAATGTGATTGAAATAAGCATAAAAGATCTAGTAATCTAGAAGGCTCTATTTTGAATCAAAATTAATAGCTCTTATCAATAAAATCTGATGGTGGTTGTATGAAGTTAATCCCATGTGTAGTTTCTAAACAGTTCAAATGTGCATCTCACATTGCTTGTCAATGAAATTTATTAGTCATTAGATCATCTGAGTATATATGTATGATGTGCAGAATTTACAAAATGAGATAATTTTTTTTACCTCTTGCTGCTCAAAAAAGGGGGATTGATTGCTTAAATTAATGGAATTATGAAAAGATGTATTTGAGTTGAATTAAGGAAATAGACATAAATGGTGAATGGAAATGGAGTTTTAAAGGTAGAGTAGATTGTTAGTTAAAGGAAGACAAAATGATAAGTTTAGTTGATATTATTTAAATGGCTCTAAGAAGCCACTAATGCTGCTCTGCACATGCATATACCTAAGCATAGCATACAGATACTGTACTTGAAGCTGCCTTCTAACATCATCACCATTTTCCCA
Organism: Flueggea neowawraea; assembly: GCA_948243855.1. Taxonomy (NCBI): domain Eukaryota; kingdom Viridiplantae; phylum Streptophyta; class Magnoliopsida; order Malpighiales; family Phyllanthaceae; genus Flueggea; species Flueggea neowawraea. Next base: position 8,338 of record CAODLS010320207.1, read on the forward strand.
TATAATTCACCTCCTCCTCCTTCTTCTTCTTTGAAAAAAATCGCCAAAGTTGGCAAATGAGAAGTTTGGCCCACCAACTTCTTCTCCTCACATGATCCCACAGTTGCTTTGCCACTCTTTCATTAATTAGCAGGAGGGCTGTTCCCAAATTATCTATTCCAGAAAATGACGTGTCACCTACATTAAAATTTATATTTATGGGAAAAAGACTTTGCTCAATTTTTGGGCTTTTCGATTGGAGCTCCATGCCTTATGCCCTATCAATATATAAATTTGCACTTTTTGGTTCTCAAAGCAACTCCTTCATTAAATGTTTCCTACACTTTTAGCACTTGGTATCACTTAATAAATGAACAAATTCAATTTCTCAATTTATACTCTTCTGATGCAAAACTTGCAATTCAATATCACATTTGTCTGTTATTTATCTTGTTTATGTGCATAACTTACATCATTAAGATACGGAAATCGATGATCAATCAAAGGAACGACTAATATACATAAAATTATCATCAATATTAATCAAGTTGAAGTGGTCTGTCTTTATTTTAATTGCTCAACTCCTCATGAATTTCTAGATATGCTTTGCCCACATAAAATTAATAATATCAATTCAATCCGTTTTTAGACCTAACAATTGGCCTTGCCAGATGTTTATTTTCTCATACACATATATATTTTTAAAAAATAAATAGTTTCATCCAATGATAAAAAAATAATAAGCTTGATATAAAAAATGAAAAATCCACATGTCTCCGATTAAATTAGGTGAGAGATTGACTGTCAACTATGAATGAGCAGATATTTATTTGAGTTGTTGGTATTTGAAAATAAAACTGAATTAATGGCGCACAAATAATAAAAGTGTAAGGGCATATTATGATGTTAATGATTCTATTATTATCTTTAATTATGGAGATTCGAGAAGATTAGCTGTGAAGGGGTTAGATGCCTCTGCTGTGCCACACAAAACGTGGACTCCTCGTGCCCCCCTCACGTGATCCTCCCACATCGCCACTTCCTTCCTCCTCCTCCCACTAAACCCTTTCTTACAAATTAATTAATTACATCCCAATTGAGTTAATTATGATCATTATTTTCCATAAAACCACTTGATTAATTTGTGCTAATCAAGCTCAATGATTTTTTGTTAACTGGAAGCCTTTGGTGTGACAGGTCAAAGGGGATCGGGGCAGGCACACTTGCCCAATCATTGACCAAAGGGGCAGGGGCAAATCTGTCTTTTAAAAAAGGCCGCATTAAATTGAAGCCCATCATATCTAACAATAATTACGAAACCACTTGACCCACAAGCATGCAAAACCAGCCGCAACAGCCAAAGCTCTTCTACTGGGCTACTGTGCCGGGAAGCTGACAAAAGCTGAACCCCACCACGCAATTCCTCGGTTCACCACTAGTGGCACCTCCGTAAATAAGCGGAAATTGAAGCCCGAAATGTAGTCCCTGCTTTGGAGTGACAGACCCAAAATCGAAAAGTGAAAGTGGGAGTGCAGAGAAATCCAACCAAGATTTATTTTTTGCCATTTTTTTACTGGAAGATAAAAAGAATAAAAAAAGAGTGAAAGGGGAGGTGACCAGAATTGGATTGGATAATTTGTTTTGACAGGCCGCTTTTAAGTGTAGCAGTCCCAGATTAATTACTTACGTGGCAGTATCAAGAGGCCATGCGCACCCCCTTGAGGTTCGGTGTGGTGGATCATGATTCCTCTCTGTTTAACTACCGTTCGCTAAAACAAATGTGGACTCAACACCACAATTATTATTATTAATTATCTCACTAATTAAATCTCCTATTTATATGCTTTTTCAGCTTCAGTGATTTTGGAGTGTCTTCTCTACCGCTGCTTTTGCTATAATACCCCAGGGACTCGCCCCCTTTCTTCTTTGCCTCTCCGCCAACCTCCTCACACTCCCTTCCTCAACCTCTCTCCCCGATCTTGGTCTCGGCTCCTCGGATGCCCCGTTTCTCCAACTTCCGAACTATTTCACATTAACCTTTTGGCGATTCGCAGCTGCTGCTGTCGTCTCCGTTTCCGATGGATCCGAATCCGAAGAGGAGGAAGGAAGAGCTGGCCCAGTCAACTGAGTCGACTCGGTCCTCACCATTCCCTGACGAGGTCTTGGAGCGAGTTCTGTCCCTTCTCAAGTCCAACAAGGACCGCAGCTCCATGTCTTTAGTATGCAAGGACTGGTACATCGCGGAGAGCTGGTCGAGGTCACACGTGTTCATCGGGAACTGCTACTCGGTGTCTCCGGAGATCGTGGCGCGGAGGTTTCCGAGAATCCGGAGCGTCACTCTTAAAGGAAAGCCGAGATTCTCAGACTTCAACTTGGTGCCTCAAAACTGGGGGGCCGATATATACCCATGGCTTCTTGTTTTTGCCGCGAAGTATCCTTTCTTGGAGGAGCTCAGGTTGAAGAGAATGGCAGTTACGGATGAGAGTCTGGAGTTTTTGGCCCTAAACTTCCCTAATTTTAGGGCTCTTTCGCTTTTGAGCTGCGATGGTTTCAGCACTGACGGACTTGCTGCTGTTGCGTCACATTGCAAGTGAGGACTTCTATTTTATTTATTTGCAAATATTTCGTTCCAGTTTATTGTCTATTTTTGTGATAAGATCTAAGCGATTGATTCTTTTTTGTCCGACTGTAATTTATGAATATGTAAATCAGGAAGTGGTTTTTACTATTTGTTTGCCTTGGTGAGTGATTTCTGTTTGTTGATGTGACATTGGGTTTGATAAATTACATTTAATGGATCATGGCATTTAGTTGACGTCATTCTCAGAAAAAAATATCCTATTTATGTAAATAAAAAAAGCATTGCGAAATGTAGTTTTCTGCTTGCATCACAGTATGTATTATTGGGATCAGTCTTTTTCACAGTTGTACAATTCCTAATTGGTTGGTTCGTTAGGTACAATTATTAGCTCATTCTCAGAAATTTTTACAGCTTCAACAAATATGGTAATATAGTGAAATTCGCAGCAGTACGGAGTTTCTATGCCACTTAAAGTCAAGGAGGTTCGAAACAGGGTCTCTCTTAAATTTTTGCAACTGCAATGCAAATGTTTTTGTTTTTGGATATTCTACTTGATTTTCAGTATGCCGAAGGGAAAGGAAATTTGCTCACCTACTTTGTTTTCTGCACATATACTCTGGGTAGTTATGATTAAAAGAATGACCACGAAAATGCCTGAATGGAAGTAAGACATTATAATTACCATTTAATGCTTATCTCAGGATTTGAGTCGAATCATTGTCTTGACTATTGAACTGTGGTAAGCATGCCACTATTTGGAGAACCACTGATTTGTCTTGCCACCATGATCTTGATCCGCATGTGTGTGCAAATTGTGGATCCTAGTTCAAATTTTTTTGTCCTTTGCAATTTAGTATAAAGTGTTACTGCTTGATAAATATATTAGTGTGGACTAGTGGATGCATTCTTTTGTCTCAATGGAAACCGACTGTCTTTGTGATGCTGAATAGGAGAATTCTGCTATTACTCCATTGGTGTGCTAAATGTACCTTCAAGTATCTATTTTTAAGCACCAGTTTCACAACATGAGACATTCTTTACGTTTTGAAAGAAAATTATTTGTTGCCCTAAAATTTTAGGATGCATAATTACCTTTGCCTGTCATTTTATATCTTCAAGTTTGGTCTCATTTGCACCAGCGTATTTCTTATTCTTGTTCGGCTGCAGGAATCTGACCGAGCTCGACATACAGGAGAATGGTATTGATGATCGGAGCGGGAGCTGGTTGAGCTACTTCCCTCAGAGCTTCACTTCGTTGGAAGTGCTGAATTTCTCCAATTTGAATAGTGATGTCAATTTTGACGCACTTGAGAGACTTGTAAGCAGGTGCAAGTCATTAAGGGTTCTCAAAGTTAATAAAACTGTTACTTTGGAACAACTGCAAAGGCTACTAGTTTGTGCGCCACAACTAATAGAGCTTGGAACTGGCACATTCTCACAAGAGCTCACTGCACGCCAGTATACTGAGCTTGAAAATGCATTTAGTCATTGCAAGAATCTAGATACTGTTTCTGGTTTATGGGAGGCGACATCACTATTTCTGCCAGCTCTCTACCCTGCTTGCACAAATATAACTTTCTTGAATTTGAGCTACGCTGCTTTGCGCTGTGATGAACTTGATACTCTTCTTTGTCACTGCCCACTTCTTAGATGCCTCTGGGTAAAAGAATATTCTTTTCCTCTTAATATCTTCTCTTACAAATAAATATTCTTTGAACAAAAAATGTTGTTCAATAAAAACATTGTTTAATAATTGACGTTGGTCAGAATTTATGAATTACTATGTTTCTAACTTTCTTGTTTCTTCTGAGCCATGTTTACTAGATATACTAGCGAATGTATTGACCTACAAATGGGTAGTCTGAATGTGTAGATTTGACATGCATATAAAACTAATACCCTTAGATAATTAATATATTCTTGCCTGACAAGGTTGATCACGGATACATTTATTCATGGCATCAATTTATTAATGCAGGTTTTGGACACTGTAGAGGACAAGGGACTAGAAGCCGTTGGTTTGAACTGCCCATTGCTTGAGGAGCTGCGTGTGTTTCCAGCTGATCCCTTTGATGAGGAAATCATCCATGGGGTGACTGAAGCAGGGTTTGTTGCTGTGTCTTATGGGTTTAGGAAACTCCACTATGTCCTCTACTTCTGTCGGCAAATGACTAATGCTGCAGTTACAACAGTTGTGCAAAACTGCCCCAATTTCACTCATTTTCGCCTTTGCATAATGAATCCAGGCCAACCAGATCATTTGACAAATGAACCTATGGATGAGGCATTTGGTGCAGTGGTGAAGACTTGCACTAAACTCCAGAGGCTTTCGGTTTCAGGCCGCCTGACTGACTTGACATTTGAGTACATTGGAGGATATGCCAAAAATCTGGAAACACTTTCTGTGGCTTTTGCTGGCAATGGTGACTGGGGGATGCAATGTGTGCTTCGAGGTTGTCCAAAGTTAAGGAAACTTGAAATAAGGGATTGCCCATTTGGAAATGCTGCTCTTCTGTCTGGTATGGAGAAATATGAATCCATGAGGTCCCTTTGGATGTCATCGTGCAATGTGACAATGAATGGTTGTCGGCTATTGGCAAAGAAGTTGCCTAGATTGAATGTGGAAGTCATGAAAGAGGAGGGAAGTAATGACAGTCACGCCGATAAAGTGTACGTGTATCGTTCTGTTGCAGGACCAAGAAGAGATGCTCCCCCTTCAGTGCTGACTTTCTCAAGTTTCTGAACCATATAACACTAAGGTAAAAATTTTCCCTCCTCCTCTCTCTCACTCTCTCTCTCTCTCTCTCTCACACACACACACACACACACAAGCATACGATACCATACTGGGACGTTTAAGTTATACTGACTATATCATTAATTCCCTCTTCAGTGTGTAGAATGTCTTATTAGGTTTTAAGATTGATTTCCTGGATGGTGAGCATATGGATATATGAGTGATTTTATAATTGCTACTCATCTCCTACTTGACTTTGTTTAAATTCTCGATCAGTTGTGCATCCAAAGTGTTGTGGCGCTATACGCTATAATCTTGTTATTTGCATATCTCTTGTCATATTGAGTTGTATCGTTTCACGCAGGAGTTCAAAATAAGACACTTCACCAACTTGCAGACAGTGAGGATTCAATTCATACAAACCAATGAATGGGATTCGGATGAATAGAGAAAGCCACTGTTAAACTGAAATTTGTTCTTCAACAGCGATTTGATTTCTTTGCTACAGAAAAACCAGGGAATATGGAAGCAAAAAATTTCCAGTGAGTTGCGCACGTCAATGGTCTATGGGGCAGGAAGCGGATTCGCTCATCTCCTTTTTACTCTGCATTCCCCAAGAGCAATGTTGATGACGGCCGACGCAGCTACACCCTACTGGTAGTGAGTCACAGACGAACCAAAATCCATGCCCACCATTCATTGCCGAATCAGTGCTCGCGTGCTATTGAATTCCTGAAACAAGAAGCACAAGGTCACGCAATGTTACAGGACGTACATTCATCCATTAATCAGGTGCCATCCACCAATCATTTTGACACAACTTCAGGAGGGAATCATCTTTGTGAACCGAGCAATACCAGTAGCTTCGGTCGTATAAAACATCTCAAGGGCTTTCTCAAGTGCTTCCTACTGGCTACTGCACATTCCAATGATGGAAGACAATCAGAAAGACAGCTTATCTTGGCTTGAGGATGAGCGGCTATATAGAGAATTGCAAATAAACTCGTGTGCATCAGGTGCTTGATAGTGGCGTGAGCAACCGTTGGATGAAATGGAATGGGGCAAGGTAAATGTTGGGACCAATATGCTTGAAACTGGCGCATTGGTTGATCTAATCAAAGTGAACTGTAGCTCTTTGAGGCATTTAGAGTTAAGACAGTAATAAAGAGCTGTTTAGGGATCGTTGTATGGTGTTGTATTATTTCTGTACGGCATGAATTTCCTGGTGTATGTTGTCAGCTGTTGTTTTTGCTTTGTTTTATGAGCATTGTCGTTATTTTTATCCAAGATCTTTTAGGTCAGTTCCGCAGTCCTGTCACCAGATCAGTCGAAAGTCTTCCCATTATTGTGGAATGTCAGGCTTCCCATTGGAATCCAAAATAGCATCTGCACTGATTTTCTGACATCTTTCATGTCTCCTGCGACAAGTAGCGAAAATCTAGGCCTGCAAAATAGGCTTTGATTCTGAACATTCTCTTGCAACATGGCTCTACCTTATTGGGCTAGGCCAACTATGGGTTGAGGATTTTCCTCAGGGCGATTACACTCATAAAACAGACGCCTTTTCAAAGAGCCATTATTGTATTCACGATCGTATTGGGTCGGGTCAGGCCAGGTAAGACAACGAAGCCATGCTCTTACAGTAAAGTTTATATTGGTAGGAGATAGATGAGATCACATGCCAAGAAGACAAGATAAAGCGGAGCATGATATTTGCCACCGGCTCACTATGAATTCACATGTTTTCTGAGGATTTCATAAAGCTACTATTTGCATTTTTCAGTTACTGCTAAGATTTTCACTTAAAGAGCCAAAAAGAGTATCTTTTTTTGTTTTTACCATTCATTATTCATCATTCATGTTCAGACTTCATTACCATCACCATTGGTGTTAATATTGGGCCCCACCTTATCTTCTGTGATCAAAACCTTCCTATTATACAAGCTACTTGCTCCACTTCCACACATGCCCCAAAAAGATTTTGCTATTAATCCATGGAGTGACTAAGATTTGCAAAAGGCTGTTAATAATAATTTAGTTATGGATTTACAGTACGAAGCTGCTATGATAACCTAATTTATTGATCTTAATCATCCTAATTACCAATTTTGCAAACAATTATGCCTCTGAGCAAGGTTTTCGTAAGATGTCGTCTTCTTGTAGGAAGGCATTAATGAGCATTATCAATCTCTGCGGAAAGATGGAGATACTTGTTTGTTTCGTACACATCCTTTTCACGATAGGTGAGTTCTAAAAATGATGCCACTCATATCAAATTTCAGGATTTGTATCATGACTGCGAAGCAGATCAATCCCGATTCTACTATCATGGAAATGTTTGTTTGGCTTTGAAGTGTAAGTATCAAGAGGGTTAATTTAGAAGATAAAAATGAACAACTAACTTTTTCATGTTATTTTTTTTTTAATAACGGAACACTGAAGTTCAGATTTAACAATATTCAACTGACAACATTTTTGGTTATGTTCAAAATATCTCAAGTCGATCAACTTGCGTGATAGTCTAGTGGTAAAGGTTTTAGAAATTTGTTGTGTTACTAGGTTCGATTCTTATTACCCTTGATAAGACAAGCCCTAAGTGTCCTTGGTTCGGCTTCTTTTCGTAAGCCTCAATGGTAGTGTTCTGATAACGAGTTTTGACTCATCCCCAATAGCAGTTATGGACTTCTACCAAGTTCAGCTATAGTGGATCCGTATAGTCATGTCCACTAGAGTATACTATCGTTAGTCACCCCCTTCTTCTCTTTTTTCCGTCAAAAAAATATCTCAAACCGACGTGACGATTACTCTTTAGTGTGGTCCAGAAAACTAATTTGAAAGTTATCACAAAAAAGAAAATAAGGTTAGACATGTAGTGGATGTTTACATTTGCATTGACTTGATGCAATCCTGATTTAGTACAACCGCGTAGGTAGATAACTTCATATATATGTAAATGTATAACAGAAACAGCACAGACCAGGTCTAGACTCCACCTCACATTATCCAATTATCAACAAATTTATAGTCAATTTAAATAGAGAAGAGGGTCCATTTACCAGGTTAACAAGTGCTAAATATATTAAAATTATTTTGAGTCATTGTCAATTCTAATAAGTGAATTGTTTTGAGTATATCACATGTCGAAAGGTCAAAGTTTGCAGATTCTGAAATCTATTAATACTACAATTTAGCTTAACCTATATTTAGGAAAATATTTTTCATAGCTTAAGCTACAATTAAAGTAAGCTTTTTATGATTTATACGTTGTATTCACCTTGAATTAGGGGGAGTGAAATCCGGAGTTTGTCTCTATATGGTGCTATAATTTTCTGAAGTTTTAGTAGAACTATCACCAAGTAAATAACAAAAAAAAAACTTATGAAATGTTGAATGATATTGCATATTTCAAAGCCAAACAGTTGGAATGATTGAGAACATATAGTCAGGAATTGGGACAAGAAATCTATATATCCACAGCAAGCAATCTCTTTTCCTTACTTCGTTATTAAATCTCTGATCTCATTATCATGACAATTTTGTATGCTTCTCAATAGAGTGGAAAACATGACAAATTTGCTGTATTATCATTCTCTTCCAAGCCAAGGTAATATGTGACATGCATGTGTCTTGAATTTCACTTCTTCTCCACTCAAAGTAGTCCAAAAAACAAATCACTTTCTTACTATTGCATGTAAAAACGGCATTTGTTACCACCAACCAGCTCATACTTGCTAAATTAAACAACCTAAAACGCACCATTGCTTTGAAGTCCATTATCTATAGCTAGCAACCCTTTATTCTCAACAATAATATATTATAGCATCCTGTGCAGTTAGGTATTTGGTTTGAGCATAATCTTGATTGGAAAAAAGGAATTCCAAGTGTTGTTAAAACTGCGCCTGAAGCGAGTGCCTTGGATCCTAGGCAACCGCTTTTTACGGTAATAATGAAATGAGTAGCTTTATATGATCATTACCTGACCAGTTGACCGTAAATCCCTAACATAGTTGCAGAAAACTGTTGAGTAGCATGTCAGTAAATGTTTGAGATCCGAGTTGAGCCGAAAAGAAAATTTCTTAAACAAATTTGAGAACTGAAAGGTAATGAATGCCTTAGTGCTACATGATCAGCAATTCCACAGCAATAAGATTGTCCACTGAAAGTGTGGATACAGATAGACAAGAGATGGTAAAAAAAAACGCAAGATTAATTGGGCGAAATGGGGTCCGTTTGAGGCCATGTGCAGATCAAATTATGCTGTGAAGGCAAACAACATATTTCTGATAGAGTCACTTAGCCAGCACACTGTGGCCTACGTACAGAAAGCTCTTCCCTGAAATATAATCAACATGGCTTATCCCTTCCTTCCCCACATGTCAAGCCATTTCTCAAGATACAAGATTAAGTCTCACTAGCTAACTCCAAATAAAAATTGGTCCTTATAAACGTTTGTGAAAAAGGA
>CAODLS010320355.1:0-13843 GCA_948243855.1 Flueggea neowawraea
AAATCATATCAAAGATATATAATACATATATATCATTTCAAATCCAAAACCGATTATTGCACAAATAACCAGTTTTATCTCAACCAATCCTTTAGATTAGTCATTTTCAGATAAAATCCAACACATCAAAAACTAGTAAATAGAGTTCAAGACACAACCAATGTGTCTGAAGCTGCTATTCACTCACCTGAAAATCCAAGCCAAAGCACCAGTCAAGTCTCACTTGTCGGTGGCTGATCTCGCTAGCAAGAGCAGGAAGCTGTATACAATCAAACAACACAAATATCACAATGCGCCACTGTTAGAGGAGGAGACACACGTCCACGTGCCTTCTAAGCCTTTGAAAATCTTTTTCTATATTTTGGAAACCAAAACAGTAGCTTAATCTAGAACACAACCACATAAAAATGAAATAAAAGAGAGTGAGAGATAGAGAATCAAAGCCCGAATTTATAGTGGTTCGGTCATTCTTGACCTATGTCAACTCTTCTAGCTCACTAGAGAGTTTTGAATCCACTAACAACTTCCTCACTTGCGGGCGGAGGGAAACCGTTACAGATCTTATTTTTCAGGTTCACAAGCAACCTTTGCACACTTGTTTTTCAAGTCGAAACAAAAAAAACCAAACCTCTAATTTTTGCAGGCTCAACTAGAGAAACTGTTTACTACTAGTTTTCTATGGCTGACTAGCAAACTTGCACTACCCTCAATCTATAACACTAAACCTTGATTACAAGTGGATTCCCAAAGTGCAAACAATATTTTCACACCAACTTAGGAAGCAAATAACAAATCATAACTCACTTGGTATGCAAGAACTCAAGAACACAAGAGAGAGAAAATCACAAATCAAATTAACAAAGCTTGGGCACTCTCTCAATAATGTTCATATTTTTCTCTCTCTTCAGGGAGAACTATTTATAGGCATTCTCCTAAAAATAGTTGTTGCAATTTCCAATGTAGCTGTTGTGAGAGAATTGAAAATTGCTGAATTTTCTAGTAGCAACCATTGTTACGTGCTTACTATCGGTACTATATGCATAGTACATGATTTCATCAGAGTAGTACGCACAATATATTTCCTTCAGCGTGCATAGCATTGAGTTCATTAGCTACTGTTTGAATTAATTTGACACTAGATGTCTACTACGCGTATTGATCTTCTTCTTTGTGCGTAGTACTTTAGTCTTGTGTGCTCTAAACAATCTTCTACGTGCATTAACATATTTCCAATATCACACCTTTGCTTCTTCACTTGACTATGTCAGAGAATATTCAAATTTAAAATTCCCAAGAGGCGTCTCAGATTTGTCAATAGTCCAGCTCATCATTGTCTATGTGTGTAACTTGCTTTTTACGTGTGTAGCATAGTATATTCTGACGCACTTGATTAGAGAATATTCCTGTTTGAAATTATGACACATTCTCACAAAATCTGTCTTCATCTCAGATAAGGTGTCACCCTCGTTACGTGCATAGAGACAGTTACTACGTGCGTAGCACTTGATCTTAAAAAATGTCTCTTTTACTCTTTTACGCGCACTAAACAAGTTAAACGTGCATCTGCCTTGTCTCGTGAGCTCTCTTCAGTTTACATTGATAACTCGTCTACGCGCTTAGGATTCATTCTTCGTGCGTAGTATAATGCTACCTGCAGACCAGTGTGAAACACATCTCTACTACGTGCAATGTACTTGGCTTAATGCGCACAACAAGGATCTGAGTCATTCTGTCTACTGAGTACAACCACGTCTATGGGCGTAACACTCCTTCTACGCGTATTCCATTGGTACTACGTGCATTGTATGCTCTTCGAGGCACATAATGTCCATTCTTGAAAACCCAAAATTACTCTAGCTTGATTAACATGCACATATCATGGTGTTATGCATTTGGATCATCCTTTCGTGTGCTTAGAGGGTTATATAACATGCGTAGCTTAATTATTTCAAATGTTTTGTTAAATTATCAAAACTTGGAAGGAATTTACATGTTAACCAAAACTTGGTTCAACAACATCACTGATTGGTCCACGTGGAAGTCAGGTATGACGTGGCATGATGTGGTAATGCCACGTGGCATCCCGCCATGTGTCATGACGTGACTGAGCCACACGTCACCACTATGATCACGTGTATGCTGACTCATCCGCCATGTGTGCATGCTATGATGGGGCTATCATGGGACACATGGTCGAACCACGGTGCGCCAGGTGTGCTCTAGCGCATCTGTCCCCATTGGGACTATGCGACGTCACAAGCACCACCTTCTTAGCCGATTCCTTTTAGATTATGGTTTCTGATTTTTTTTAACACAATGGTAGAAATATGGAAATTCCAAACTTCGTTTTAGCCTATTCGAATTGTTGAATCAAAAGCAGATTAGTAAAAACACAAAAAATGAGATTTTCAGAATCACTAACCCCATCAAAGCTAGGTTACAGAGCTAACATCACTTAAAGAACAAATCATTAATTAAAAAGCTAAGCTCTGACACCAATGAAAACATTCACATTACTGAAATAAACAAATAAATCAGATCGGATTCGAGCCTACCTTGAGAATCGCGTAGCGGAAGAGCTAGACATAATGCTTTGAACGAACTGCAAGGTGATTTTAGTCACCACGAATCATAGATCACTCGAAGACGGGAACACTATATGTTTCTGCAACCTAGAAGCCTGTAGATTGATCTCTGAACCACACACAAAGAAGATAAAAATGTCTTCTTCCTTTTGAAAGAGGGGCAACTTAGGTTAGGGTGGAAAGAGTCTGTTATGTTTTTATGTTTGTTTCTGTCTAACTTGGATTAAGGTTTCCTAATTCTATCAGTATTTATACTGCCTGGTTGGTTCTCTTTGAACTAACCAATGACCCATCTCCTAACCAAACTGAACCGATTAGACGAAAATCAATTTGTTAACCACTGAAAATCAATTTGTTAACCATTTGAATTAATAATTATTAGGTTCGTGCTCAGGGTTTGGATTCCACCCATAACCCGACATGGGCAGACCCGTTTTTAAACAATAACAAAATTACTTATTTAAAGAAAAAATATATTTTTTTTTCAAATTCTATTTTATCTTGAATTTTGCAAAACACATTAAATATTTAATAAACTTTCAATTGTAAAAAGAATTACTCATTTAGGAAAAAAATATAAATTTAGTCTAATTCTTTTTTAATCATGAATTTTAAAAATCATTTAGAAAAAACACAAACATTTATTATTCTGAAGAAACATTATATTAAAATTATTCAATTATTTATTTCTAATATCTGTTGTGGTAAGTGGAAAGCTCTCTTTGGTTGAAATCATTTATATAATTTTTTTAATTGATTTTCAAATTGATTTGTTCAAGCGCAAAACTGAACAAACATGAGTGAACCGAAGTAATCGAACTAACCGTTCAGATTAGGTTCAGTTTGGTTCGATTCTCTCTTTCTGATCGCTTTTTCCCATTTTTTTCCCCACTAAATCGGTTTGTTTTATTTACTAACCGATGCGACTCGATTTAATGAAAATTCATTCATGCCATTTTTCTTCAGCAATCTCTTGTGGTCAGTTAAGTTCCCACTGGCACCTTTCTCGACGACGGACGGGCATAGCCACACGCAAAATGGGTTATACGGAAGACTGAGAATTTCACTTCAAAGCTCAAAAGATTTGGAAATGTGGAGCTCAACCACATCGACCCTCGACTTCTAACTAAAGGCGAACTTAGCATTGCAAGCACATAGAGAGACTCTGCCTGTTCACGCCCTTGCCGGCCGGAGAGCCTACTGGCATTTTTGTTCGCGAAAGGAACGCTTGCTTCATTTCTGGGAGAAAGAAGAAGCAGATAGAGCAAAGGTATGGCTTATATCTAATTGATTTGTTGCCAGGTAAAATGATTGAGTGGGCGTCCCGACCAGACTAGAAATCGGAAAATCCTTTTTTGCTTCTTTGGGTTCGTGTAGGATGTCAATTTAATTATTATTTTTTCAGCTAAATATATGTTGTACTTAGCTAAATTTGTTGCTATTTTATGCTGATGAACTTGCATAATGCTGGCTGATTCCAGATGAATAAGCTGTGTTTTTAGTTGAATTGATAATTACTCAATGGTTTTTATCGTCGAATTGATAATTATTTAATAAATTGAAGATCATCGTTGTAAATACCTTGACAATGATCTTGAATCTAAAGTGCAGTTTAATCGTTAACATATATCAGAATGTATATCTTTAAGATTGAAGTCAGTGAGCATATCATTGTCTTTTATTTCTCTAATTAATGATTGAATGTGTTTGCTGCAGGTGAAAAACTGATTTAATGGCCAACCAGAAGCATAAAATCTTGATGGTTTCAGATTTTTTCTACCCCAATTTTGGTGGTGTGGAAAACCACATATATTACTTGTCGCAGTGCCTTCTAAAGCTTGGTCACAAGGTCAGAGGCTGTAAATCAGTTTCTTAATTATACTTGCTTGTCACTCTTGTTCTACCAGTTCCAATTTGTAGAGGTTGTGGGCATGGTTTACGAGTTGGGGAGAGAAAATGATGAGGAAATGTTGCGGAGAAATTGTTAATGATCTATCATTTCATACAAAATTTCATTTTAAGAATATTATATGATTCTCTTGCAGTTTTTGTTTGTTTGTTTGATTTGTCTTAATTTTTTCAAAAACTTCTACTAGAGATGGATGCACCATTGAGTCATGTCTGCTTGAAGCACAATGAGTTGTCAATGCCTGTTACATGCTGATATTGTTGCTGGCTTTAAGCATTTGTTCTTATTTTCTTTTTTGCAGGTGGTGGTTATGACTCATGCATATGGTGAGCGCTCTGGTGTAAGATACATGACTGGTGGGCTAAAAGTTTACTATATACCATGGAGACCATTCCTTATGCAAAATACTTTACCAACCTTCTTTGGGACACTTCCAATTATACGGACTATTCTTATTCGAGAGAACATATCACTGGTTCATGGGCATCAAGCCTTCTCCACCCTTTGCCATGAAGCTCTGATGCATGCCCGTACGATGGGTTACAAAGTTGTGTTTACTGATCATTCACTCTATGGATTTGCTGATGCCGGAAGCATCCATATGAACAAGGTATTGCAGTTTACTTTAGCTGATGTAAGCCAGGCCATTTGCGTTTCTCATACAAGTAAGGAAAATACAGTATTGCGGTCAGGTCTACCACCAGAAAAGGTCTTTGTAATACCAAATGCTGTGGACACTGCCATGTTCCAGCCTGCTTCGGAGCGGCCACGTGGTGATGAAATTGTTATTGTTGTGATAAGTAGATTGGTTTACCGGAAAGGAGCAGATTTGCTTGTAGAAGTTATTCCAGAAGTCTGCCGTTTGTTTTCAAATGTAAGTTCTTCTGACATGTTATTACCTATTGAAATTTATTGGAGGTGATGCTTTTGTGGTATTTAAAGTAGTTCATAGTTGTAATTGCATCTTTATCTGTAATTCTGCTGATTAGCTTAAATTAGGCATACTTATGTTCTGTCAAATGCTGAAGACTTTATTTTACAGTCTGGTTTGAGAGAAAAATGAGCCTTTTTCATTTGAGTCAGTTCACCATGAATCTTTTATTGGATTTTTCTTTAAAGATATTTCTTATGAAAATTCGAAATATCACACCCTCATGGATGGAGTATGGATATCTAAACTGGTCATGCAGCAGGATATAATGTATCTGCAGTAGTTTATGTAGTTTCTCCTTTTGTATTTACATGGCCATTACTTCTTTGAAGAAAATAAATTTAATCGTCTCAAGTATGATTTGGTTTAGTTAGTTTGTAGGTTATGGATTAATTTTGGAGTACTATTTTCTCACCATAGAATTAGCTTAGCTGTTATTTCCTTTCTCAGGAAATACCTAAGAATTTTTTTTTCTTATTATAGTTTTTATCTACAATGAGAGAATTAAGGATACCTACCAGAAAGACTACCAATCCATAATGATGTACCAGAAAATACAACATTTTTGTTACTTGACCAACCATCAGGAGAAGAAAAAACAACAGGCACACTAATTAGTAAGATTGATAGCAATTAATGCAAAAACAGCCAATTGGAAAGCAATGGTCATATTTCTAATCCTCCAAGCAACCAACAAACGAACTATACCATTTGATCCCTCTATCAGTCAAAAACATTAAAATCGAAAACTTTTTATTAGTTCAGATTGGCTTTAGCTGGTATGGATGTATACTTGAATTAGCTTTCTTAATATAAACTTTAATTGTTCGATAAGTTTTAAAATATTAAAATTCAAGGCTAGGATATGAATGAATGTACATAGAACTGATTTTGCCCACATAAGTTAAACTACTTGCAACCTGCTCTTTCCAACTTCCTGAATGTCAATGTCAAGTGTCACCCATTACATTTGTTTCTTTGGCATTCTTTAACATCCTTTCTTGATTTCCATTTCATTCTGTTGATAAAACAAATTTAGATGGAAAGATTGTCTTTATGACAGTGAAAGGTGAAGCTTCTACTTGGTGGTTCTTGTTTTGATTTGCAATCATTTTATTTGGGAATATGTGTGAAGGTTCGCTTCATTGTTGGTGGGGATGGACCTAAACGTGTTCGGCTGGAAGAGATGAGGGAAAAACACTCTTTGCAAGATCGAGTTGAAATGTTGGGTGCTGTTCCGCATGCTCGTGTACGGTCTGTCTTGGTATCTGGCCATATATTTTTAAACAGGTATAGTTTTCGTTTCTTCTTTTCTTATTTCTTGATTTAGTAATTGAAAAATGTAACTCTTTAAATAGAAAAAATCATTTTGCAGTCTTCCTTATCAAGTATAACTGAGATATATGATGGAAATTCGATAAAACTGATGATGGTTGGATGCAAGGATGCAAGCACTAATGTAATTATTTAATCATACTTTGTTAGGAACATTTTCTTTAACACGCATATCTTTTTCACTATTAAGATCATAAATAATTTTATCACATCAGTGTGAAATGTTAAAACTAATTGAGGATTTGTTTGCAGTTTATTCTTAAAATAAGTCTGTAGTCAGTTCCTTCGGGTGAGATGAAAAACTTCTCTCCTATATGTTGTCGCCTCTTTCGATTAGCTATTTCAAATGCTTTTCAGAGATGCCAATTCTGGTTTTGAACTATCCAATATCCATTGGTAAAGAAACGGTTATTTTTTTCTTTTCTTTTCTCAGAATCTTAATTGTTTTTCCAACCTTAAGTATTGATTGATATAACAAGAGCTTTTCATTGAATGAGACTTGGATATAATGAGATCTTTTTCAGAGAGCAAGAATTTGAGTTGCCAATTTATGAATGTTAGGAATTGGCATTTTCCGCTGATGTCTTGCTCTAAAACATCAGTTACGTCAGCCAATTGACAAGGATTTCCTTTATAATTTAACCAGTTCAATTTCTGAAGTTATTTCTTTCACTGTTAATTATTAAGCTACCAACTGAAAGTATTACAAAAGTGAATTGGAAGTTCAGAAATACCTGATGAACTATGGTGATTCTTAGTTCTTGCTTATTTTTTGGTCCTAACTTGCTACTGTATCAAATTTTAATGGATCTCATATCAAACAATGATAAAATCATTTGTTTCTTCCAATTTTCTTTTGTTATCTGGTATATCATATTCTCTTACTCTGCTGGATGTGTACTCTTACATAATTTCTATTTTGGCAGTTCTCTAACTGAAGCATTCTGCATTGCTCTATTAGAAGCTGCTAGTTGTGGACTGTTGACGGTTAGCACATGTGTTGGAGGTGTCCCAGAGGCATGTATCGTAATAGATTTCTTCTCGACTTGATTTATATATGCTCTTTGAATGATTAGAATAATTAAATGTTTAATCTTTACCAACATAGCAAATTAATTTCTCTCTCGACACAGGTTCTACCCCAGGACATGATTGTACTTGCAGAACCTGATCCTAGTGATATGGTGCGAGCAATTAAAAAGGCAATTTCTATACTTCCAGAAATTGACCCTCTGGCCATGCACAACCGTGTGAGTGAATTACTTTGATATGTTTCAAAATTTTGTGAGTAATGTAGTACATAAGGTGCTAAGCAATGTATGTTTTTGTACAGAAAAGTTTTTTCATTACATTTTTTTTTCCGCTTGTTGATAGATGAAGAAACTCTATGATTGGCATGATGTTGCAAAAAGGACAGAGATAGTGTATGATCGTGCTCTTAAATGCCCTAATCTAAATTTATTAGAACGACTTTCAAGGTATGCAACTGAAAATCTCATCTAAGCAGATATTGATGGTTTAATTCTAGAAGTCCTTCATGATGAGTTTATTATCGTCTTTGTGCTGGTAGCTGACATGATCATAATTAAACTTCGCATTTTATTAACATCCACAGTTAATTTGTTTGCGGTAAACATGTTTTGACAAAGTAAATTTTACTTTTAATGTTATTACATGTGTTCTGACAAACCGATGAAAAGGAAAAAAAATTCTATTTCATATACAATATTAATGAACAACTGAAAATAATTTTTGAAAGCATGGCATGTAAAAAAAATTAACAAACAATTGAAAACAATATTTTGGAAAGCATTTTATCTTGACCATTCAATGTTTGGTGCAAAAATCATTCATGCTATGTTTTAAACTTATTAGAACAAATTCAACAAACCATCACCTTAGGCAATATGCTCATATAATTTGTTCATGTAAGTGTACAACCATAATTATTAATAATTGATGCAGAAAACATTCATGCTATAATTTAAACCCCCTTATCAAAACCAATTTAACAAACGTCCCCTTAGGCAATATGCGCAAATAATTTGTTCTTGTAAGTGTAGAACCATAATTATAAATATGGACAAGAATGTGTGCCATATGTTGTTTTTAAAGTTTTCCAACACAAGAACTCATCGTTTTTTTTTTCCTTCTTCCATCCATTGGCTTCTAGAGGATGAGCTTCTTGAGTATGAGAAAAAAGTTACATTCTGAAAACCTTCATAATTCTTTGTAACTGTACTGTTATCGACAGTCATAATGATTCACACACTGTAATAAAGAAAGCCGCAGTAACCGGTAAAATGGCTGATTCATCTGAAAGTGTATCTTCGGTGCCTGAAGAATTTATTTGCATATTAGGTACCTTTCTTGTGGTTCTTGGGCAGGGAAGCTTTTTTGCTTGGTTATGATAATCGATTTTCTGCTCTGGCATCTACTACAACTATGGCAGGTATCTTGAATCCCTGCTCCTTATTTTCTATTCACAAAAGGAAAAAAAAAATACTTACTTGCAATTTGATCTTAACTCTGGACATTTTATAGCCAGCGGAAAACATTGAGGAGGTGCCTGGATTTATCCTGCCTCGCGGACATCAAGCTGATGAGACATTCTCAAATTTCAGCAGTGAGCAAACCTCAACAACATGACGTATTATGTAAATTCTCCTGGTTTCTTGCTTTAGTTTCTGTTTTTCTTAATAACATCAGTAGTTTTAATGCTGTGAAGATTTGCAGGAAATTAATTTCTGGATTCGATAGACCGGCAAGATGTTCTAGCTCCTTTATTTTGAAACCTAAATGATTTGATCTTTGAGGTTTATTCAGTATAAACATGCTAGTCCCTTCGTTTGTTGTCCATTATATAGAAATAACTCTTTTCTGGATTCACATTTATTGTTAATCATGTCTTTAGTGTTTGTTGAACTTCTTTCCAGCTGTTGTGTTTGATTAATATTGATTTTTGTTAATTAACTTGGTAGAAATTAGTTTTATAACTTCTTATATTATGACAAATAATATTTTAAGAATTCTCATTGGCAGAAAATATATTAACTACTTGCTTACTTATTTTCTCAATTGTCTGGGTACTTGATCATTTATTAACTTGCTTCCATAAATAAATTGACAATTGAAAAGAAGTTAGACCAATTACGGATAATATAAATCATATATTTTTTGTGTAGATAGTCAAGTTGCTATTTAAAAAAAAACTGGATAATTTCTTATATCTAGCTTGTTACCCACTAAAATAATTTTGGATAGGTAATGAAGATAATATTTAAAAACATTTAAGTGGAAATTATAAAAAAATTGAAAAGTAAATCTTTTGCCATAAATTCATTTCACGAAGATACTATTTTCCCTGCAGAAATTGTTTTCTGCCAATCAAACAAAGCTTAAGGTTACTCGTAATTTACGGTTATTGAAGTCGTCTCGTAAGACGTCTGTTCAACGTTTTTATTGTTATTTTATTAAAGTCCCTAATTTTTACTCCCTTAATTTTTTCATCCGTAACTCAGGGGTTATTTTAAGAGTTCTGTTAGACACCTACTCAGTTTTCCACTAAATACAATTTTATTTTAATTTCGTTGGAATAAATCTGACTGTTGAATCAAAACGAACCAACGGTCATATTTTGTTTAAAAAAAAGCATGTGCGTGTCAGACTTTGAGTCAGTGGGTTTCGCGCCTGAAACATGTAGCTTGTCCTCCCGCAGGAAGACGAGCTACAACATGAGGACGCAATAACGTGTCCATATGTCAGCGGTTAGGATCCTAATACAGGATCTAGATGCGATGTAAACAGCCTAAGTGAGAGAATCAAGACCACTGGATATTGAGAGCAATTATGGTTCACGTCTAAAAAAAGTAGTGACAATTATACTTTGTGCCATTTTGTAATTGCAATTAGTGTTTTGGCCTATGTACAATCATGCATTTGTATGCTACAAAATATATCTTTCTTTGAGTTCTAGACTAAAAGTCCTTAGTTGTAAAGTCTGCCCGCAAGTTCTTAAGGTGTTCGTGCACGAGCTCCTAAGGTTTCCATGGAGTTTGCGTTTAATCTAATCGTGCGCTTTGCGTTCTCTTTATTAGACATCGCGGTTCTGCACATGAAAACATGTGAAAGAGACAAGACTTGTTCCTTAATCACTCTTCGACGCTCAAGTCAAGCATGTGATCTGAATTGAAGGATGAAGTATAGTTCTCACGTCTGTAAATGAGAATGAATGAGGCATTTATAGTTGTGGAGAGAGATGCATTTCGTTTGGGTGTTTCTTGGATGATGATGCAATCTTGTGGGTTTTTTCTGGGTTTTTCATGTTTGATAATATGATGCTTGATTGATACTTTTGGTGTTCAATTAATTTGGGTCTTTGATTTAGAGTAGAAAGAGGCACGACGGAGAAGTGACGAGACACAGTAATCTTGGTCTTTGATTTGGAAATATGGAAAGCGCCTCAGTTGTGGAAAAACGGCTCGGTTATGAGCCAAATAGCTTGGCTGGTGGCTTAAAAATTTCATTAATTTGTTGGCAAAATCTCAACCGTCAGATCAAATTTAATGAGTAAAAACAAATCTGAATGTTTAAAAGTATATAGAGGATGAAAGAGTGACAGGACAATAGTCTCTTCTGTTGATTTATTGGATTGGCTTAATTCACTTCTTATTGGGTTTTACTTGTTGGATTTTTGTTTATACTTTAAATATTATATTGGGCTAATTACAAAAATAGCATCATTTTAAAAATCATTCACAAATGAATAATTGTCTCATTTATTTCTCATGTAGTTTTTTTCTTATTTCACACTATTTAGACTATTCTTCTTACAATTCTTTTTTTTTTTAATTTTAGTCCTTATATTTGATTATTATTTCTCAGTCTTAATTTTAGTTCTTACATCATTTATTATTTTTTTTAATTTAGTTCTTATATTTTAGTATTTTCTAGTCTTTTTTGACCTTTTTAATTACTTCCTTTTCACTTATTTTTTTTAAATTTAATTTTTTTCTAACAAACTAAAAATCAACCAGCATTAAACCTTTTTAAAAATCTTTTAAAAATTTGGAATTATTTTAAAAAATCAACTCTACATAAACAACCTAAAAAATATTTTTTAGTTTTTTTCAAAAAAAACTAAAAAATCAACCTAAGATTAACTCTACATCAACTTTTTTAAAATCAAACCTAAAATCAATTCTACATAAACTTTTTTAAAACATAAAAAACAACATCAAATCAACTCTACATAAACTTTAAAATCAACTCTACATTAAATTTTTAAAAACCTAAAAATCAACCAAAAATCAACTCTACATAAACTTTAAAATCTAAAAACACTTTATAAAAATTTTAAAACAATCCTAAATCAACCTTAAGCAAACTTTAAAGCAAATTTTAAAAACTTTTAAAATACTAAAACACAACCTAAATCAACTCAAAATTAACTCAATTCAACTCAATATCAACCTTGAAAAAAAATCAATACAATATCAACTTGTTTTCAACTTAATATCAACGTTGAATAAAAATCAACTCAAAATCAATGC
The DNA here is from genome assembly GCA_948243855.1 of Flueggea neowawraea. Lineage (NCBI taxonomy): Eukaryota > Viridiplantae > Streptophyta > Magnoliopsida > Malpighiales > Phyllanthaceae > Flueggea > Flueggea neowawraea. The sequence continues at coordinate 12,313 of CAODLS010320355.1, forward strand.
AATATCAACTCAATATCAACTTAATAAAAATCAACTCAACATTAACCTTAAATAAACTTAAAAATATAAACTTAAATAAAAAATAAAGAATGAAACATTAAACAATAAACCTACTCCAACACGGTAGGGTTGAATTTAACTGAAATCAATCACAATTGCTAGGGTTCCGATTTAATTATTTCGACTAACAAAGGAAGAGGTCAACAACGATGGTGTGATATCCTCTCTGTCGTTGAAGGCTGATTCTTAGAAACCAAATATAGTCGTGACAGACCATGGAAAGCAAGGAGACGAACGAGGAAAGGCTAGCAAAGACGCGCGACGCGACAAAGAACCGTGGCGCCGACAAGATGAAAAGGCGAAGAACCACAGTGGAGAAGGCAGATCGGACCTCGAAGAAGGCAGATCGGACCGCGAAGAACGCAGAGAAAGAAGGTTGAGGCTCTGAGAAGGTTGAGGCAAAGAATGCAGAGAAAAAGGTTGAGGCGGTGGGACAGTAGATCGAGAGGAGAGAGAGGCGGACGAGAGAGGAGAGAGAGGCGGATGAGGGAGAACAGATATGGGGGAGAGCAGAAAAATCAAAGAGAGAGAAAAAGGAAAGGTAATAGTGGAGTGAGAAAAATAAGAAAGTTTGAGGATTGAATATGGATTTATCCTTCTGAAAATCTCTGTATGCATTAAGAGATTTATTCGTTCAACTATCAAATTTTACTGCACATCTAAGAAAAATAGTTTGGGTTCGTTAGTTTAAGAAGAAAGGTCGCAAGTGGCGTCTATCATGTAATTAATCCTATTAGACTTTGTACTAAACTTAATGGACCTAACTCATGTCAAATCAATTATTATTAGAGTTAATTATCTCATGTGTTCCTTGGAAAAAAATTGATTTGTAATAATATACTCCATAGTTTCTACATTATAATGATAAGATCTTTAAATTTTAATTTTTAAGAATATCATTTTCAAAACTATATAATTTAAAAGTGCTATATTAATGTCAGTGGAGACTCTCTATGGAGACATCTAATGGAGACCCTTGGAGACCACCAGTGGAGAAATGGAGACCTTTAATGGAGACTCCTAGAGACCATTAGAGACATCCAGTAAAGACTTCTAGAGACCTTAGAGACTTATAGAGATCTTTAGTAGAGACTATTGGAGACCAAGATATCCAGTGGAGACCCTTGGAGACCTAAACCTCCAATAGAGACCGAAAATAACATTTTTATAAATCAGTTTCTCTAATCTGACATTTTTACAAATTAATTTTTGAGATGTCATTTTTGAAAATCAATTTTTTAGGTTGTTATAAAAACGTGATTCTCCCCTATTATTATCATTATTATTTAATTACATGTATGTTAAATTAATAATTAAAAATGTAGTGATGATAAGTAAAATTACAAAACGATACTAATATCACTAAGGCCTAGTCCATTGGCTCCTTCTCATGAACACTAAACTCTCACATTTCCCGCATCCACATATAGCAAGAGAGAACAGAATTATACACTTTCCTAAGAAAGCCACT
>CAODLS010320455.1:0-11803 GCA_948243855.1 Flueggea neowawraea
TGGCATGTCAACATATAGAAGTTCTTCTAAGGTACCACTCTCATATTTGATTTTGAAAAGCCTGGGGAGAACCTCAACAGTTGCCTCTGAAAATTACAGCAGATCAATTAAGGTAATGAAGGGCAAATGTTCAAAATAAAAGTATACATCAACACAATCAAGTACTATGGGTCACATTTATAATGATCGACTATAGAACATGAAGTGAAGGGAAGAAAGTAAATGAAACCAAACAACATACCAAATCCACGACCTGGCTTCCGATTGCAGATCTCACAGTGCCATACATCCTACAAATTAAGAAGATTTTTCATTACCGTTTACAACAATGATTAGCACACAAGAAAATAAGCATAGAGTTTACTGAAGCCTAAGTATCAATTAGAATCTCCTTTTTTATGCGTTCCAACCTATCAATATCTTTACAGTCCATTCACTATTTCAAACATCAATCCAGTTTTTTTTTTTTTCTACAATCCCCAGAAATATTTTGTGCACTAATAAAAGAAAAAGAACTTCCCTTAAAAATATAAAGATCAATGAAACAACTGCATAATTTTCTGCTAATACATAAACTACATTTACAGAGATGAATTTGATATAGAATTTCTGAGTTCAAATGTTTCCAAGTTTTTCTCTAGCAGCAGACCTGGGGGAAAACTCCAGGCGTTTGTCGCTCACTTCCATACATGGAAACACACCACTTCTTCCTCGCGTTGGGAGCAAAGTACTCGGCCACAAATTTTCTCCAGAATTCAATATTGTTATCCTACATGATTAAGATATATTACAAAAATTAAAATAAAAAATCAGGCACTCGGAACTTATCATTATCTACGAAGGCTTACCTCGGGTCTGTGTTGTTGCTGGTACATATAATGGGTAAGACGACGTGTACACATCCCAGGTTCATATAACGATTTCACAGGAGATCTCAGTGGCAAATTTTGTTGCTGAAATTGCTGTGGTAATGGAGACCGTTGTTGTGGCATTGCCTTCAAGAATTGTTGTTGCTGATGTTGCTGTTGTTGTTGGAGCAGCATTCTTTGCTGCTGCAATATATTTATCTGAGCAGCAGTAGCAGACTGCGAAGACTGCCTTAACATGTGAAGGAATTGCTGCTGCTGTTGTTGCTGCTGTTGCTGTTGTTGCCGTTGATGGAGAAACAATGACTGATCAGTATGTTGAGGCTCTAATTTCACCGGCCCTAAACTCCTCATGGTCTGGAGTTGTTGGGGTTCCAATTTAACTGGGCCCAGATTTCTAATTTGCTGCTGCAGCTGCTGCGGCTGTTGTTGGGGTGCACCATGCTGATCACTTGTCACTTGTGGCTCTGCCTTTACAGGACCAACACCACCCAATCCACCCCGAATTGAATAAAATTGGTGTTGCTGCTGCACCTGTGGAGTGCTGTAAGGGGCAGAGAACTGTTGCGTTGGTTGTTGACCATGCTGAAATGTTTGAGCATCAAGTTGTTGGGGCTGTTGTTGATCTGTTAATAACTGATTGCCGGGAGGATTTGAAAATTGCTGCCACTGAACTTGACCGGTGGCACCAGGAGTAACCATATTTGATGGCACAAATGATGATGATGAAGCATTGAAACCCATTCCGTTTCCAACACTAGAAAGCTGTTCAGACTCAGCCCCAGTGTCCATAGCCGCTCGCTGGTTGCTACCATGACCAGAGAGCCCCTGATTAGGCCCTCCATTTCCAAAAGACTGATTGAGAAGGGAGGACACATTGGGCACATTGCCAATCATATTCATGTTATTAAACTGAGTACGTGGTGACACCAGTGAAGGAAATGCAGTTTGGGAAGGCAAAGGACCCCCTTGAGCTCCCAGCATCCCCGAGTTTGACCTCAGAAGCGAAGGAGAAACAGACTGGGCACCACCAATAGAAGTAGGAGGCCCCGAAGGTACCATCTTATCAAGAATCACAATACAAAAACACTCTTTGAAGTTTTACAACTATCTAAAACCAACATGAATCAAATAAGCCTACAATTATACAAGAAAGCAGGACAAACCGCACATACAACTGGACCTAGTTAGCATTTCAACCGCCCAACCCAAGCCGAAGAATTCAGTCTCCCTTTTGTGCACCAGTTGACATAAGCAAGTTTTGTGCCTGAGCATCCCGTGTTTCGTTCTACCAAACACAAGCCACGCACCAAAGTAAAACAAAACCAAAGAACTAGCCTTGATTCTAAGCATTCTAGAGCAGCTCTGTCCTCACACAGCCAGCAATCTTCGTGCAGTCCTCGCATGAACCTCTGTAATATTGCAGGGAGTTTTAGATCCATTATCTTGGCAAAACTCCATTGGGAGCTGAATAATTAAAGAAATCAAACCTCCACAACTTAAACAAACTCATAGCCAAACACTGCCAACTAAAATCCACATCAAACAACCACAACTCTGAATCCCAAAACCAAAACCCATATCCCAAAAACTCAGAAACCCAGAAAAAGATTTATTAAATTTAAACAAAAAAAAAGAAACTTCACTTCTTTCCACCACAATCTCCAAGCTCAAATTCAAATCTCCACACCTCACATAACACTAAAAAATTGAATCTTCATCAAATAAACAATAAGCAATGCACACAACAGGAAGAGGAGCTTAAACAATGCTCCAAAGAACAAGCAAAAACAAGCTCGATCGAGCCAAAACAAGCCAAATCAACGATCCAGAGCTCTCAATCAGTGAAAATAAATAATGGGTTTTGAAGTAAATGAAGAGGACTAAAAAGAGTTGGAGGCTTGGAGCTAAAAAAAAATCTGAAGAACTTACCACAGTATAATTAAACAGTGGTGACCAAAACCCACAAAGACGACTTTTTGCTATTGAAGCATAACAACACACAATCTCAAGAATTATCAATAACCATCACAATTCGGCAAAAAAAAAAATAACCATCACAAAAGAAACTATCTTTTATAGGTTGTAGAGATAGAGGGGACTTCCTAGAGCTGAAAAGCTCTTGCTTGGGTTTTGTTTCAGTGAGGGCTTCGAATCTGTCTTCCCTCACAAGTTCTCTTCTTCTTTTTTGAAGTTTTTTTTGTTTTTGATATGTGTGTGTCGCTCTCTAGCAGTAATATGTAAGTTTGTGTGCTCTGTTTCTTCGCTGTATGTAGAGAGAGAGAGAGAGAGAGAGAGAGAGAGAGAGAGGTGTCCTTGCGGACGTCAAAATTTTCTTCGATCGGATTAAATTTTCTTCATTCTTTCTCTTTCTCTTTCTCTTTCTCTTTCTCTTTCTCTCTCTACGAAAATGAAGTCAAATGCTTCTCCTCTTTTCTGTCTCTCTTCTCTCTCTATTCCCTTAACATATTTCGCTTCGGTGAATGTCAATGTATGTATATGTGAATGTCAAATGCATGTATGCATGTTATGCATATGTATGTGCATCACCAGGTACCAGTAGACGTAGGTATATGTATGTAACGTTACTAAATAGGGAAATAGGGTTTAAATAGGGCATGGTTTTGCCTGCTAATTACGCTTTACAGAGTTTCCAGAAGGCTTATGGTGTTCTCTTAGGCTTTTTGTGTGTAGGTGCCCAAAGCCTGCCCTAATACAAAAATTGCATTTCTCACCTCAAACTACATTTCTTTCTTTTTGTAGCCCCTCTGTCAACGCAATCGCCCCATGTATATGTATCATAACATACAAGTTTACTCGTATCAAGACCCAAGCTTATTCATATTATAAAGTACAAATTTACTCGTACTATGAAATACACGTTTACTCGTATTAACATTTCTTCTTAGGTCCATTTTTTAACTTCTATGTTTCTTTATTTGTATTACTTTCTTTATCTCAAAGACCATAAATTTACATCGTGCTCACGTCGTCATTACAGTCGTTAGTGAACCACATCGTCCAACTTCACCACATCAAACCTTTAATTGATTTCATCATGAATCTTCCACATAACCAGTGAAATCCATTAATAGAACAAAACTAAGTCAAAGCCATATTTTTAGATTTTCACTTCTCTTAGTTTCACATCTAGAATATCACTAATGATCTCTCTTTCATCCATATACAAACACAATATTGATATATTTTTCCCTTGCCAATTACAGTCTTCCTCTTGTTTTGCCTTGTTGTATTGTCTTCACAATTAAATCCTCTTTTCAGTAGTTTGCTAAGGTGAAAATCACTTTGGTCCCAATGTAATGGCACTCCAAGAGAGGGGTGAATTAGAGTTCTAGAGATTTTAAAAAACTTTTGCCAAAAATCAAAGTTGAATGAGGAAGAAATAAAACTACTAATTTACACACAAGATAAGGCAATATAAACTAAAGTAGAGAGAGTAAGGAAAGAAAGAACAAATTTGATTTATAGTGGTTCGATCATCTTTGACCTACGTCAATTCCTCTAGATCCACTAGAAAATTTCAATCCATTATTCTCCTTACTTTCGGGTGGAGGGAAACCTTTTACAACATATTTGTTTTTGTGGGCTCAACAAGCATACCGTTACACCTTGTTTTTGCAGGCTCAACAAGAAAACCGTATCCTTAGTTTTTGCCTAGAATATCGAAACCACTTGTTTTCAGGACAAAACAAGCAAACCAAATCTCTAGTTTTTGCGAGCTTAACTACCAAACCATAAACCACTAGTTTTTTAAGACTCACTACTAACCACTCTTATTTTTTAAGGCTTAACAAGAAAACATAACTACCCTCAAGCAAATAACCTTGCTTGTTACAAAATAAACTCAAGAAGGTAACACATTTAGGTACACACCAACCCAGAAATCAAATTGCAATAAATAGCTAAAATAGGTTAGAAAGATAGAAGTGAGAGAATAAATGAGAGATAAAGATATCAAAGTTTGTCCAAGGTTTCCCACTCTATTTATAGTCACTCTTACGAAAATATTCGTTGGAAGCCTAAAAGTAACTGTAAAAGTCTGATTTAAATGATGTCACAGCCTTCTACGTGCGTTGTATGAACTCCAGTCCTCTCGGCCTTGAATAGATTTGTATCTACATGCTTTGTCACTCATCTACGTATGTTGATGGTCATCTACGTGCTTTATGGCCTGATCTGCATGCGTTGTTCTTCGTTCTAGAATATCCAATTTTCACCTAGACTTTCATTAACGTGCTTTGTTCATTCATCTACGCACTTTGTCGTCTAACTCCAGAATATGCACTTTTGTCCAGACTTTCATTAAAGTGCTTTGTTCATTCATCAACGCACTTTGTCGTCTAATTTCAAAATATGCAATTTCACCCAGACATCCATTAAAGTGCTTTGATCAATCAACAAAGTGCTTTTTCGTTCTCAAAAGAATATGCATTTTTGCCCAGACTTTCATTAAAATGCTTTGATCAATCTTCTACACACTTTGTTCGTCTCTAAAGTTTACACCTTTAATTCTGACGTCATCTTGTACGAGGAATATTCAAATTCAAATCCTGAGGAGAGCGTCTTAACTTTGTCGTCATCTGAAGCTCGTCAATGTGCTTTACTACCCATCTACGTGTGTTGAGCTTCTCATTAAAGTTTGCATCTTTAATCCATCTACGCAACAATGCTCAGATCATTAGACCATGCTTTGTTCTTCATCAAAGTGCTTTAATGAATCAACAAAGTGCTTTGTTGTCAAATATTAGTATGTTTGCAGCTTTTATTTCTTTCATGCATATTTTACATTCATCATCATCAAAATCAAACTCAATATAAGGTTCAAGTCACATTATGGTGACTTTATAATTTGGTTTATTGCTTAGTCTTTTAGGAGAGGAGGGTGCAAGTTTTGATGATGTGTCATGACTCAAGTAATTAACTTTTTTTAGGATAATTCCTATGTCATCCTTATGTTTTGCTCAAATTTTTGATGTGGTCCTTGTTTCAGAAGGCTCCCTTCCTATCTCTATTTTTTTTGTTCATCCAACTTTACAGATTGTTCAAAAAGACTCTTTTTCCTTTCACATGTCAAATTCCCATTGTCAAACTTGCAAAGCAAACTTAGGCTCCTAAAGATCAAAAACTCCTAAAAACACAAAAAAAAATTATTCAAAATTTTAATTAAAAAAATCTCATCTCTTATTGTTAGTATCTGAAAAATCTCATCTCTTATCTCAGCTCTCTTCAGTCGATGTTCATTCCTCTCTCTCACTCACACACACACATACACACACGCAAAAATGTTGATTTGAATTTTCATATTTGAAATTCATTGGACATGTTGTTGATGAGGAAGACAAGAAGTCAAGATAAAAGGGTTGTTTCATGGGTAGTCATTGTTGAGGAAGACGAAGGAGGAGATCAATTTTCACATGCTAATCGAAACATTCATTTTGAATAAAAAAGAATGAACTCATGAATCACTAGCGTCATTGCATACCCATAACAACTCAATCAATCTATCTAGCCATGAATGTTTTGTCACCAACTCCTCTCCCTTAATTGACTATGTCTATTTTTACTAGATTGTAAAAGTAGATTGCAAAATTGGATCATATAATGAAAAATAGAAAGATTGACACAATTTTAAAAGCATAATATGCATGAATAATGGATGTACAATATGCTTATTAATTTACTAAACAAACACACTCGATGTTTCTTGTGCATACATGCGTTTTAACAAGCATTTCATGCAGTATTACAACAAAGGGCAAATGAAACTGACATTATTTGTTAGAGTGAAAGAGAATAATTTTAGCTAAGAGCCCAAACGAACAATTTAGTATTAACTTCAGAATCAAGCCTAAAAGTAAGTTACATTGAGGAGAACTTTACCAATGTCAAAATTTCTTCACCTCCAATGCTAAAACTGTTGTGTGCGTGTATGTGTCTATATATATATATATATGTAGTAAGGATGAATGGTAACTTGTCCCACATCGGAATAACTAAAGCCTTTATTTCTATTTATATAGTGGACCAACACTTTACTTTTAAAATAGGCTATGGAGGGAGTAAATGGAAGGAAATCAAATTTGGTTATAACATCCAATTATATATACAAATATATAATTGGTTTAGTGTTGGCACTTAGGCACGTGCGTGCGAAATAAAAATAAATGCAGAATATTTTTTTAATTTAATATATATATATATATAAGTGATAGTTTGTTTGTAACTGTTTTGACAGTTACTGTTTCACTAAAATTCAGACACATGCTTTCAAAAGGATGTCTATTAACTATCAAATGCTTATATATAAAACAAAATTGGTGCCACAAATTTTTTCCTTAATTTTTCCTAAGTCTCAAACTAAAGTTCTAAAGCGAGATTTCCAAAACTGCAATTTGTAAATCTCAAATGCTATATTGTATCCTGTAGGTATATTGCCAACACCCTGCAGCAAACTAAACTTATTGGGGACAATTAATACCTTAAAGAAAGTAATATTGTGCAATAAGGCACGTTGATGCATGCATAGTTGTGTTCTACGCACACATCAGAGCCTACAAAGTACGTAGATGTGAAGCAAATGCTACTGGAACTGATTTATACACATCTATGCATGTTGTATGCGGTACAACGCGAGTTGACGATGTTCAGATTGATGAGGAAAAGGCCAAGGCACGCAGAGATACGTTGAAGGATGAACAAGGCGTGTTGATGAGCAAAGATGTGATTTTTAAAGAAAAGTTCAACGCACGTAAATGGATCAGCAACGCACGTAGACGAGCGTCATATGAGGATGAGCTGGACTAGCTGACAAAAGTAAGATGCTCCTCGAAAATTTGTATTTGAACATTCTCTGACACAAATCACGGGCAAAATCAGAGTTGCAGACTTTGGCAGCGTGATAAAGCGTGTAGAAGGTTGTACAACACATGTAAACAAAGTTTGGGTGAAAATTGCACATTTTGGGATTCAGAGCAACGCACATTGAAGAAGTGATCAACGCACATAGAAAAATGAACAACTTACGTAGAAGATCACCAACGCACATAGAATCTGATCTAATCAAAGCCAAGAACACTAGAGTTCTATCAATGCATACTAACTTGCATACACATCACGTAGAACTCGGATGGAACGATGAACTACGACTGTAAATGATAAACAATGCACATAGAAGACAATGACGTCATTGTTGAAAAGAATTTGCTTTATATGTCAACGGCTTCTTCGAGGCTTCAACAGATATATTTCGAAGAGTGGCTATAAATAGTCGTCCTATAATAGAAGAGAAGTAAAAGAAACCTGTGCTAAAACTTGCTATCCATTTTATCTCTTTTCTCTACCTTCTAACCTATTTTAAGCTATACACTTGCAATATTATTTCTGAGTTGGTGTGAGATTTAATCTGTTTTCATTCTTGGGTTGAATCTTGTAATAAGTAAGGTATTTGCTTGGAGTAGATAGGTTTCTTTGTTGAGCCTTAGAAAAACAAGAGAGGTTGCTAGTGAGCCTAGGAAATTTAGTGTTAGTTTTTTTTTTGTCCTTAAAACAAGGTGAACGGTTCTCTAGTTGATTCCATAAAAACTAGGTGAACGGTTTTCTAGTTGATTCCATAAAAACTAGAGTAACGGTTTTCTAGTTGATCCCGCAAAACTAGGGTAATAGTTTTTTAGTTGAACCCGCAAAAACTAGAGAAACGATTTGGTAGTTGAACCCGTAAAAACTAGTGCTTTTTTTTCTTGTTTTGTCCTTAAAATAAGATGTAACAATTTGCTTGTATAGCCCACAAAAACAAGTATTGTAAACGATTTTCCTCCATTCGTAAGAAAGGAGATATTTGATTGAACTCTCTAGTGGATCTAGAGGAGTGGACGTAGGTCAAGATGACCGAACCAATATAAATATTGGGCTTTAATTTTCTCTCTCCCTTACTCTCCTTATCTTACTCTATATTTGTTTTAATTGTTTGTGGATTAGTTGTTTTATTGCTTCCGCGTTTGACTTTGATTTTGATTTGAAAAGAACTTTCTTATTTGCTTTAGTTTTTAAAATATTTTCAACAAAGTTTTCAACTCGATAAAAAATTCAATTCATCCCCCTCTTGGAGTGCCATTCCATTTCTCATTGGGACCAACTGTGTTTACAATTTTCATGATTCGACTTCTCCCACTTAATCCAAACAAATTCCATTGACATCCAAAGACTTTAAACATTCCAAAACATTTTTCCGTCCTCCAAAACATCAAAGATTCAAATCAAAATTGATTGGAAGCAAATAGGACTTGAATGGAACACTACGGAAGATTTAGTCAGAAACGGACAAGGTGTTACAAATTTGATAAGATAATTCTGTCCAAAAATGGCCTATTTGTGGGGAAGGGTTATTCATGTGATGGAATGTTTAAGTTAAACATTAATAATAATAAAACACATGTTTCTGTTTATACTGTTGAGTTATTTTTATCTTTGTAGCATAATCATTTGGCTCATATTAGTTATAGATCCTTAAAGTTTGTCTAAGAATGGTTTAATATGATATGATCAAGAAAATAAAGAAACATGTGAAATATGTATTCAATCAAAAATGACTAGAAAACCTTTTTTTCCAAAAGTAGAAAGATCTTCTAGTTTATTAGAACTAGTGCATTCTGATATATATGAATTATACGGCATGTTGACAAGAAGTGGTAATCGTTATTTTATTACTTTCATTGATGATTTCTCAAAATTCACATATGTATATGCAATGAAAACTAAAGATCAAGCCTCTGATTTTTTTTAAATTTTATAAATCCAAAGTTGAAAATCAAAAGGATAAAAAGATAAAAATATTGAGAAGTGATAGAGGTGATGAATACTTTCCCTTGGAATTTTCTTCTTATTGTGAAGAAAATAGAATTATGCATCAAACAAGTGCTCTATATACGCCACAACAGAATGGTTTGACAGAAAGAAAAAATAGAATTTTGGTAGATATGATCAATGCAATGCTTTTAAATGCAAAACTATCAACTAGTCTTTCGAGAGAAGCTTTACTCAACGCTTGGCACTTACATAATCAAATCCCCTCAAGGAAATTGAAAGTGCATCCATATGAATTATGGAAAAATAGAAAATCAAATATGAGTTATCTTAGAGTTTGGGGTTGTTTAGCTTATTATAGAGTTTTGGATCTTAAGAGAATCAAACTAGGATCTAAAGCCATCAAAGGTGTGGTTATTGGCTATGCGGAAAATTCTAAGGCTTACATAATATTGGATTTGAGTTCTAATGTAATTGTGGAATCAAGGGATGTAGATTTCATAGAAAATAAATTTCCTAATGACTCTTATGATGTTCCTAATGATTTCAAGTTAGTTTTTGAACCAACCAATATTGTTGAACCAATATTAATAATGATGGTTCAAGTTCTAGCTTTTTTTATAAGAGAAAGGAGTCAAACTATCCTATGAAAATTAGAAGAAGTCAAAGAGCTAGAAAAGATAAAGTTTTACATCTAGATAGAGGTGTTACCGGTTCTGGTTTGTCAAATGTGAGAACCGGAATCAAACCGCGGTTTTCATGGTTTGGTCCGGTTCCGATTCGGTTCAATTTCGGTTCTGATTTTGATCAGTTTTGACCAGTTCAAATGCTAGTTCGATTTTGGTTCGGTTCCCTCTTTTCTTTTCTTTTTTCAAAATTTGTTTTTAATCTGTTATTTTATCCCTTCAATTTTTTCCAGTTTATAAATTTTGTTATATTCAATAATTAACTATAGTATCAATAATACATTTTATTCCAAAGATTTTTTTTAATAATTTTCAAATAAATTAACTATTCTACTAGTAATTGCATCACATAATTTTAAACAAAATTAGAAAAAAAAACTCATTAAATTGTATTAGATGCCCTCACTTGTGGCGGATGAATACTGTGGTTACAATACCGAATTTAATTATACAATATAACTATACAACAATTAACAATACATGATAAATTAAAATATAAGTAAAAAAAGAAAAAAACTAAACTAACTCTCGTCGTTGGAGTCGGAAGTGCTTTTTGTGGAAGCGGCATCAAATAACTCCTCATCTTCGGATGATGATGAATGGAGTTGGTCTCGAGTCCTTTGAAGCGCCATCGACCAATCATCAACACAAACTTGAGCTTCCAATGCCTCGGGAGCTAATATCGATCTCTTAGAATCTAAAATGTTGTCTCCACTACTAAAAGTTTGTTCAACCACCACGTTAGATGCAAGAACGGCTAGTACTTGGAGTGCAACTTTCGGTAGGAAGTGTCATCTTGTATTGCTTCCAAAAATCTAAAATCTGAAAATTACCACCAACCTAAAAAAAATGGTTAGATAAACTTCAAACTCGTTATGAGAGCTTGAAGAACTCATTGATTTTTTCTGCCTATCCGCTATCAATTTGGATCCCACGAACAATGATGCAGAGGATGTAGGGATAGGTGTAAGTGAGGATGAACCAGATTTCTCATTTGAACAAGTAATAGAAAAATATTCTAATAATTCATTTATTAAAAGCCTAACTCTAGTAACAATTTATAAAACATCAATATCATCTTCATTTTCTAATCCTAACAATGAATAATAAGTTTCCAAAATATCTTTCAAAAAATCAAATTTATTGTTAATCCTAGGATCAAAAATAAATGCAACAAGATAAATATTAGGAATAAATTTAAAACAATTTAACCATTTCAATTTCATTTGAAGGACGAAATATTGAATTTCTTTATTTTTTTTGCCATCGTTAAATGCACCAGGTATGTTTAGTGATTGTTCTAAAAACTCATGCGAAGTTGGTTTATAAACATGACTAAAAAAAATAGTGGCACTATTAAAATATTGTAAAATTTGCATAATTTTTTTCACAAATATTCCAAGTAGTAGGTAAAAGATTACTACTTGGAAT
>CAODLS010320489.1:0-10810 GCA_948243855.1 Flueggea neowawraea
CCTGTCAGGATGATTGACGTATAGTTTGTTAATATACTTAGGATTCGGATCAGGAATGTAAAATTCCGCCGCAGAACGATCAGGAATGCCTATTTCCCACAATGTTGGGCCATCTCTTGGAGGCTCATACACAAGATCACTCATGTCAATGTCGCAACCTGCTACAAGTTGAATAGTAAATGAAAACCTGGTGAATATATATTGTTACGCAAAATTTAAAGTGAAAAACTTGTGAAGTAATTAGACCTGCAGTTATAGTAATGATAGTCATTGCGGTAATCCCCTACGAAGCCAGAGACAAATGCATAGAGATTGTAGTCACCAGGACGTATATCATTGATGGAGAAATTACCATCTGCATCTGCTCGGGTCCAGAATTGGTAACCCTATCAGGAAACTTGACAGCATCACTAAGCAGCAATGATATCTTGCAGTAATTAATTTATTGTGTAACCATGAACTTCTTTTCAGAAAGGGAACTGAATTACCTTGACTTCTGCTTGCCGTGATCCAACATCTCCTGGCGGCGCTATGCCCACATAAGCACCATTTGCAGGTATCAACTCCTGACTAGCATACCTGGACAAGGCATTATACATTAAAGCTCTTCCTAAATTTCCAAATCATGGGGAAAAAAAGATCATGCAGTATTCAGGAAATGCAATAAAACCGTACAAATAGTCGAGTTCAACTTCATAGTAAATGTTACTTACAAAAAAAAAACAAAAAAAAATCTTCATGATGAACGTGAATACATACCTATCATGGACCTGTAATCTGCCACATATTTTACCCCGTTGATCTCTGCATGTGGAAAATCCTCGGAAGCAGGAAAGCTGTAAGGCCAACTTTGAACTTCCTTCGACCACTGCAGAAACGTTGAATTGGAAAAGCATAACATGTTTGATAAAGGGGTGATTGTTAGAAAATTTTGATTACTTAGTATTGGAGATTATAGACATACAAAAAGACATGAAATAGTTCCTGAATTCTTATCATGCAATATTTCTCGGCGATGGAGCAAAATGGACTCGTCCTGATAATACTTTATACCTGATCTTTAGCATCATCCCACAGAGAAAGAGCATTGTCTTCATCCACCACAGAGTTCATGTAAAGAAAAACTGGTCCGAATACTTTCTTCCAAGGCTCTCCCTCCTCCAGTTTCATTACAAGGTCATCTCCACCATAATGCGCGCTGAGACATCTGCTCATAATTTTTATTTTTATTTTTAATAATATTATACATTTTTAATGCACTTAAAAACAAGAAATAATGTTCATCGGCAAAAACCTCCTGGAACATATATATGACAGAAAGCATATTGCCACTGAAACATTTTTTGGTTTTGATTTTGTACAATAATTCAGTACTTCAATTCAAGGTGACTTACAGCAAGAGTGTATGGTCCAACATGAGAGGTGAGATTTTGTTTGAGGGGTCCACCGGATCGGAACTCACTGCTGGGAGTAATTTGCCAGAATCCCACATGAGTCAAAGCATATCCAGCCATGAACATGAAGATCTTTATTCTCACTCGAGTACTCGTACTTATCATCCATCTGTTTGAATAACCTGATGTCAAATTCTCCACCACAGCTGAATCCATAAGGATTCAACTATGTATTGGTAACAGCTGGACTGATTTGAATAATTGAACAAATGATGAACCTACCTCTCCTTTGAACTCAGGTTCAATAGGATCAACAAGCAAGACTGCTTCAGGAAAGGCTAGTTGTTGGCCCCTTCCTGGTAGCCGGTCATCAGAAAGAGGCATGAATCTTTGCCTGTTGTCTGCCACCGCCATGTAGTGAAACCTATCTACCAGCAATTAGGAAACTCTGAAAATGTAATAGTAATAGACAAATGCAACAGTAAGAATTTTTTTTACTTGTCTTTTCTGAGCTTGAAGACAATCCTGGTTTGTGGAAGGTTAAAAGGAGGCCATTCAGCCAAATGCTCGAAAATACTGTACGAGTAAAATCCTGAAGAATTCCAGAGCATTACAAACCTGAAATTTATTAATGACACCATAGATAACATTATTTTTAAACTGTTATTGAAACTGCGCCTGAAGCGATCAACTAGGCGCCATGAGAATCTTCTAGCAGGTTTTTGACAAGAATTACATCTCTGAATCTCTCAAACACAAATTAATCATTGAAAGACGGAGATTAAACATTACCAATGAGAGGCACGTTTGGTGCAGTTTTTTACTGAAAACATGGTTCAAAAAAGTACCTCTTGTCTAAGTTCAGAGGGACAAGCTTGTCTTGGAGGGAGGTATCCCATGTTCTTGTGAATGATAATTCTATTTGGTCCTCATTTGCCAGTATTACGCTAAAACTTGTCCCTTCAAATCTGCATGAATGTACAGTAAGCAAATACTAGTTGTTTATCTGTAAGTTGCAAATCTATGACATTACAGAAGAAAGAGGCAATGGACTATTTGGTTGCTTAAATTTCAGGGTGAAAAGAGAGAAATGAAATACATATCGAAGGTTCCCGTTGTCCCCATGCTACCGGATTCACTCCAAACAAGGTCCCAGTACCTGCAGACAATTTCCAACAGGTCCACAATAACATTCCATGATTTTCATACTTGATTTCTCACTGGTATTCAACTTGAACACAATTTTGTAAAAGAAATGTTGTACCCTCTCTTAAGTTCATCATCAACTCCAAGCAAATTGTCAATGCCATTATACTGTATTCCAGTAACAATTCCTCCTGGCTTTGATAATGTGATTTGAAGTATGCCTTTGTCCATCACCACCTGCAAAGGAAAATGTCTCACCTAATAATATGCCTCCACACATCAAGATTTCTTCTAAAACAATTTGACCAACATTTTTGTACATGTATTGGAACAGAATTATATTAGTACAAACAAGTGACATGAAATATGTTCATCCGGGGACTGGAGTTACATGCTGATCTTCAATGTGCAGTTGCATTCCGGGAGTCGACATGGCTGGATATTGCTAATCTTCAAAACCTTTAGATCCAAAGTGAAAATAATGATTCAAACAGCTATTTAAACTTGAAACATTAAGAGGAAAATTGTTATCATATACCCTTACCTACCAGTTCGTTACAATGCATACAGAAATAGAAGCGTAGAGAACTTAAAGGAATCGAATTTTCCTATTTCTTTGAATCAGAGAAAGGGTTTTCCCTTTTTCTTGCTGTCCCTTTACGTTGGGGCTATGCCATTTTTTTGAGAAACTGGCAGCCGTGCAAGGATCAGTTTGCTGACGTGCAAAGGCAGAAGAACAGTAAATCAGAAACAGAAATTTCCGAGGATTGTCATCATTTATTCAATTTTTGTTTTAGGTGAAAAGCTCATGAAAAACTTGCCATCTTAAGAGAAGATAATGACCCAACAGAAAATTCCCTGAATTCATCATGTAGTCATTTGTTATGGAACTTATAACATGGATTATGTCATTGTGTTGCTTATACTAACTTCAACTGCAACTTCATAAAATCAATTTCATCAGATATGGTTTCTGCATAATCTAAACAGAATTCTTTTTATGTGGTTAATCCACAAGTTAAGTTGTGCTTGGATTTTTTGGATTCGCAATAACTGAGTCATAAAACTTGGCTTTGCATAGCTTAAAGGAATGAACTATTGAAAAGAAAATAAACAATTTAGCTGTCTAATTACAAGGATATTTAGAATGATATAAACATTTTCCTAAAAGATGTAATTTCTATCATTGGCTACCAAAAAGGAAAAATGTGACCTCTATCAGTAAGTTTTGTTTCACAATCAGATCTTTTTGATTGTACTCGAAGGAGGCCCTTCAAAGTGAATGTAGTCGTACATTATCCCTTGGAAAGGGCTAAGGCTACTGGCTTGTGTCAGGAAAATGACATTATTTCCTCTCTGAAGTTGCGCGCCTGGCACATTAACGTTAAACAACCTGTAGAGACCATGAATTCCATGTCTTGCAATCGTGTTGTCCTTGCCGAATAGTCCAGTTGAAAGCAGAGGATTTGAATCTAAACTGTTAACCCGAACCTTAGATGCGGAAACACAGAATGCATCAGTGAATTTAAATACAGATCTGCAGCTTTAATCTAACAACAGAAACCTAGAAGAAGTGATCACAAATACCTGCAAAATGGCTCCATTCGCGGTTGCAAGTGCTAAACGTAGTTTATATGTTCCACTCTGATCTATCTCGGCAAGTGTAAACCTGATTTGCCAGGTTGTTCCTGTATATGTCTTGTTACCCGTTTTCCTGCAATGTAGCATGGTCAACGACCGTTAAATTTTGTGGAACTACAATTAATCAAATTGGAGAACAGTGTCACATGTTCGAGAGAACGGACCTTGTAACTTGAGCGAAAAACCAGTCTTTTGTATAATTACTCGTGCCAATAGTGAAGTTCAAATCTCCATCAGGGTATAACTCCGAATATCTTTCCCATAGTCCATACTGCCTGAACCTGTAAATGCAGAAACAGGATCAAGATCACAGCAGGAATATTCGGGAGAATGTCAAATTTTAAAGGGTAAAGCTCCAGGAATTAAGATAAAAAAGGCAAACCTATCTTGATTGAGATATAGTTTGTTGATATATATGGGGTTGGCATCAGGAACATAGAATTCTGCAGCAGTGCGATCAGGGTAGCCTATTTCCCACAATGTCGGACCGTCTCTTGGAGGCTCATATACAAGATTGCCGACATCAATGACAGAACCTAGATTTTTCGGGTTCAAACAGAAGTTTCATACAAAAAGATAATCTAACAAAGGTTTATCAAATTCAGTGGAATTGCAAGAAAAAGAACTCGACCTGGAGTTATCTTAATCACTGAATCAGATCGGTAATCTCCAATATAACCCGGAACCCAGGCATGAATATTATATTCTCCAGTCCTGACATTACTGATATTGAACAGCCCATCTTTCCCGGTCCTAGTCCAAAACTGATAGCCCTGACATTAAGAAAAAAAGAATTAGTAACCAAGTTTGGATGAAGAAATACCAGTGTGGCCTTCACACACACGGATTAAATAGTATTAATGGAACTCTTGCAAACCTTGGACTCTAATTGCCAGGAACCAGCTTCTCCTGGAGCTGCCAATCCCACATATGCACCAGCTGCTGATACATTTGCATTCCCAGCGAACCTGGAAAAGTGCAATTTTTTTTTTTGACAAGTCATTTCATTTGCTCCAACCGGAAATAGATCTCACGACCCATTAATGCTAAGCAATTATCGAACTTTCTCATAAAATCTGATTACTTGTCAGTTTTAATGTTTCATTAACAAAAAGATAATATCCACACCTATCTAGGACGAGTAATCTGCCACCTAAAGTACCCCGTTGGTCAGACGGAGGAAAATCTTCTGAAGCCAGGAAGTCATAAGGCCATGTTTGAACTTCATTTATCATCTAAAATTGAATTCCACGTCACGTCAGTATCACACAATTTAAGAAGAACATTATGCGGATGAATGCAATGTTCCTGTCTCAGACCTGCTTTTTAGCATCATCCCACAGTGAAATTGGGTCACCTTCAGCTAAAGAGTTGAGATAAACAAATACTGGTCCGTACACTTTCTTCCATGCCTCATTGGGTCCAAATCTCATTATCATATCAGCTCCTGCATAATGGGTACTAACGAATACCTATTGATAACAATTGATAGTATTATTCTGAGGCCATCATGAGAAAAAATATGTACGTCTTAACTCAAGACGAGTTTTTTGGTCTTGAATTGACTTTACTTTTTGTAATCTGAGACGAAAACTCGTCTAAAATACCAAACATTCCTCGACTATCATAATCAGCTCAAACCAATTTAACAAACATGAGAAAAATAAAGAAATTCAATAAAATGGAAAATGCACTTACAGAGAGGGAGGTGGGGCCCACATGGGAGGTGAGGCACTGTTTGAGGGGTCCACCAGACCTGAACTCATTACTTGGTGTGATTTGCCAGAACCCGGTAGGAGGGTCACTGCTAATCCATCCGTGAACCTGAATGTCTTTGCTCTCACATGAATATTGGTACTTGTCGTCAACCTAAACGACACCCAACATATGACAAACGAAAATGATCAATCATCAAACTTGGATATGGGGACAAGTTTTATATTCCTCTACTCTCGTACTGGCCCGTATTTATAATCTAAGTGATGCTCTACGACAATTAAGTACCTCTCCTTTGAATTCAGGCTCTATAGGATTCACAAGCAAAACTGCCTCCGGATATTCCAGAGCTTGACCTCTTCCCGGTTCACGATCATCCGGTAAAGGCATGTACCTCTGTCTGCTATCTGATACCGCCATGTAATGAAACCTACACATCCAAAGTTCTCCAAATTTTAATTTCTACCTAAAAATTACCAACAAAAAAAAATTGATTACAAAAGTAATGTACTTGTCTTTTCTGAGCTTGAATGCGATTCTGGTATTATCCAAGTCGAAAGCAGGCCATTCCTTCAAGTGTTCATAAGTGGCATAAGTGTAGAAGCCTGAAGATCCCCGAAGCATAACAAATCTGTACGAGGAATTTACATCTTAATTAATTAGTTTCTCATCTTTCATGTGATTGACTCAAATTAGTTGCTATCAAAGTATAATTATCAAAAGATTAAAAGAAAACCTTCTGTCCACATTCAATGGAACAGCCTTGCCCTCAAGTGATGGATCCCACATAGTTAAGAACGAAAGCTCTATTTTGTCTTCAGTTTGGACAGTTACGTTGAGTTTTGTTCCTTCAATCCTAAATATCAACAAGTTGTAGAGTTTAAGGTTGTTGCTTCAACAAAAATCCACCGGCAAAAATATTGGTTCATACCTGACAAAAGCACCCTTTTTTCGCGTCACACCCGTTCCATTCCACACTACATCCCAGTACCTTCATGTTTCAGTTCAATCCAGTACAATGTTAAATTGTTAATTTCATGTTCAGTACGACTTTAGCTTAGAAACAATTATTTTTCTAAATTGTGTTTTAATAAATTATTTTCTTAGTAAAGTAAAAGGGATGACTTCAAGGGATGAAAATCAGAACATATAGTGCCATTGGGTGACATGTCACATTCTCAACTAACAATCAGATGAAAAAGAACATTTTATAATGTGTAATAGGAAAATTATTAACAAGGAGTCAACAACAACGTAACGTCAACATTTGCAGTTAATAAAGAATTAAAACGGATAATTACTAAGTAGCTAATTATATACATGAAAAAGGAAAATTCTTGCTAGACTTGGTTTGTGTCTCCATCCATGCACCCAGCCAATTAACAGTTAACATAAGAAACTGTAGAATGAAGAAATGATCATTACCCTCTGTTAGATTCATCATTGAGAACTTCAAGCAAATTGTTAATGCCATTGAACTTAATTCCGGTGACCATTCCGGCTGGATTCGACAAATTCACCTGTAATATGCCATTGTCCATCACCACCTGCACCCACCAATAAGGCCTGGCACGGTCACATAAAGCTGTACTAAGACATGAATTCAAATAGATGGACTTATGTGCATGATTTCAGCTGTCAGTGAAAGTTGACAAGAATATAAAATAATCCAAAAAGAAGAAAACAAACAGAGCTTTGTGTTTACGTATTGGTCTTGAATTTGGAGCTGCACAGCCGGTGAGTCTATGTTGGTTTTATGGTACCCGCCATGAAAACCTGAACTCGCATTCTGTTGCAATGAAGAGATTGCAGAAGCGAATTCTAGAAACAAAGATAATGAAAAAATTATGTTCAGAATTTTGATGGAAGCCATGGTAAGAAAGTAAAATTTTTCTTTTCTTGCTGTCAAATTCTTGCTTCTTTGCAGCACCAACTTGTTATTATCAACCTCTACTTATATCGTCTGTAAAATGGAAAAAATAAAATCCTGCTTAATTAGTTCTTCAAGTTAATTACTCTTGATTAACTAAAAAGGAAGTTGTAGGAAATGTATTATAATACGCCTCATAATTTGCAGCTCATAGATGGTGTAAAATATGTAAAGGCTAATGAACATGATCTTCATTCCCTGTTTCTTTTGATCTGGATGCGAATCTGAGTTTAGCTCCCGTTTAGGTAAGGACTGAATAGGAGCCTAAAGTTAACTGAATTGGGGTATCAAGACTTTTTCGACTGATTAGGTGACCTCAGGAGACTAAGAAGGAGTTTTGAATTTGTTAGAAAATTTGCGAATTGTGCAGCTTATAATCTGGTTAGACTGGCAACTACCATGTTAGGGCTTGTTTGGATGAGCTTTCCGGTTCGGGAGTTACTGTACGGGAAGTTATTTTATAGGAAGTGTGTATTAATTATATTTGGTTAGAAAAACAACTTTTCGGATGTTTGATATTTTGTATTTGGTTGATAATCACACTTCTCAAAAAGTTAATTACAAATGTCTATAATATCCTTATTATCAAACTCTATAAAGATAATAATAAAAAATAATATACCAAATAAAAACTTAAAACATCTCACCATCATAATTATTCAAACAAAAATAAGTAGTTCTATTAAAGATAAATCTAATTCAAACTTGACTTTTAAGAAATTTAATTCGCTATTAGAAGAGCTAACACATTAGTTTTACGAAAATCTTCTTTATGGATTAGCATTAGGGTTTTTTTTTTGGGTATTTTAATAAAATTATTGTTACTAAAAGTCAGCAGGTTAGATTTCTTAACCCTTAATGTCAAGGAAAAGTTATATTTCTTAACCCTTGATGTCAAGAAAAAGTTAAATGGTAGACTTGGCAGAAAATTCAACTTTTTTTATTTAATCAAGTAAGGAAAGTTTTCAACTTCTCGAAAAATTGCACTTTCTCCCGCCCATTGACACCCAACCAAACAATTAGATTGTCTTGTTTGAAATTTCCCCTCATAGATTATATTGCTATTTCTTTGTTAGCTAATTTCCATTTTTATCTAAAAAAAAATTGACTATAAATTGTAAATAATTTCCATAACTGTTTGGTGCATGACAGTACAGTGCATTAACTGACATCAAATTAACGTGATTACCTTCATTATCCAACTATTAGCTTTCATTCTTTTTATACGCTGTAAACAAAGGCCAATTTGATTGTCTCAAACAATTAAAAATGCCATTAAACACAAACCGAGGCAGAAAATTGTCCAGTACTGATTATAATGGATATATGCATATAATCTTCGAATTATAATTTGCTAATCAAATCTTTTTCTGATACATGCTAATCAAATTTTATTTAGTCCAATTTTTAATTTAATAAGAAAATGCACTTTGAGAAAGAAAATCTCCGGCCTGTATATTGGGGCATCCCCTATGTATAAATTGTTTGTTGCAAATACAGTAATTTCTTCAATAAATTAGTGACATTTTAATTTTGTGAAAGAAAAAGAAAACTTGAAGTGAAAGAAATAGCAATGGCATACTTGACGGAAAATTCTCAACTGTCCTATGTATTGAGGCCATCTAATTACTTGAATTATTTCTTTAAAAAAAACATATTTATAGCTTTCCATTTATGAAAATTGAAATCGGAAATCTGTTCATGACTAGTATGAGCTATAATGCTGTAATTTAATTTCACAACCAAAAAGAAGCAAACATAGTTAACCTGCTCTGATTACATTTTTTTTTCGAATAAATGCCCGACTTACTATCAAAACCAATTCAACTATATTGATTCAGCTTGCTAGTATTGCTATAATACCACCAACCCAACTAAGTTGACCTGACACTACAATGGTAGAAGAAGAGTCGTTTTAATTACGTTATAATCTGATTTTTATAGGTTATAAATTGTAGGTATATTGCTATCAATAAGTTGTCAATTGAGTAGTTAGCATGTTGACCTTAAATGGAATAGCGGTCAAAAGTCTATTCAATTATAGATATGTAACTATTCAATTAATTTTTTTTTTGTTTTGACTGCAAAAAGTCTTCATATCCTTTGAGTACAGGACTAATTCTCCTTCGAGAATCATGATCTAAATTTCTTTTTTTGTTGATCGAGGAGAATCATGATTTTAATTGCAAAATTTTTTGAAACTTTGATTTTGGAGGTAAAGATCTCCACAGAAAAGTCATTTTGTCATTTGAGAAACTCATATTAATTTTAACTTTTGTCGTGACGGTTTCGTAATCTGTGTCCACTTGAAGGGAAAAAAAAAGTGACCTTCCACCAAAAAAATAAAAATGTATATGAAGCTTAGCTTTGTGGACCTTGATGACTTTTTTCTTTCAATACCATGCTATTGCAGATAAAAACTACCTTAAACAAGAAGCATAACGGAGACCTTTCTTCAGTTAAAAAGGTTCAAAATTTACAGTAACAAGCAAGAACCAAACAAGTTGTGAGTTAATTGAAACTCATGACGCTATTTGGAAGTTGACGCAGAAGAAGGACCTTCCAGACGAATATAGTCATACATAATCCCCTGGAAAGGGCTTGTGCTTCTTGGTTGTGTCAAAAACACCGTATTATTGCCTTCAACAAGTCGATTGCCTGGAACGTCTACATTGTACAGCCAGTACAGTCCATGAATTCCATGTCTTGCAATTGAATTATCCTTCCCTATCAATCCACTTGAAAATAGAGGGCTCGCTTTCGTATCGTTGACTCGAACCTTTGTCACAATCAAATTTTATTTAGCAATATCCTATTGTATTATCAGCTCAAGTAATATATGACATATGATTAAGATTGCAGTTAGGTACCTGTAATTCAGCAATAGTTGCTGATGCAAGTGCTACTCGCAGTTTATAAGTACCGTTTTGATTAACATTATCAAGATTGAACTTGATTTGCCATGTCGTTCGCTTATAAGTAT
>CAODLS010320498.1:0-22121 GCA_948243855.1 Flueggea neowawraea
CAAAATCTTAATACAACAAATCATTTTCCAAATAAATCAAAATAAAATATTTAAAGTAAAATTAAATTCTAAATTAATATCAACAATACAAACTAAAATCAAATCCAAAATAAATATAAATAGTCAAATTTTCATATTCAACAAATTTTCAGTTCAGTTCGATTTTCAAAGGACTAAAACCACCAACCGAACCGAACCTTTCGGTTTTCACATTTCAACATCCATAATCATCTATTCCCTTTCGGTTTTGTCTTCGGTTCAGTCGATTTTTTGGTTCGGTTTTTTTTTTGTGCACCCCAAAATTCAGTGAGTTGATAGGTGAAATATGAAGTTCAGGGGGCTGGAGGGATGTTGGATGAAATTTCAGGGGTTTAGATGTGTTCCACCATATTTTCGTACAGTTGGCATCCATATCACCGTTCCACGTCATCAACCTGTAACGGAAAAATCTGACGTGTATAGTAAAAGTAAAGGCTTTACGTTGAATGGGCTGATAGGTGAAACTTAAAAAGTTGAGTGGGCTAATAGGTGAACATTAAAGTTATGTGGGCTAAAGAGATGTTGGGTATAAATTCAGGAGGCTAAATATGGGTTTTGCTGTAAATAAAACTCAAAAGAGGGAAAACAAGAGGCATAAGGCATAAAAATAAAGGGTTCTACAGTATTGTTAATACTGTTAATTTTTGTTGGTTATCTTTAATATATTAACTATTAAAATCAACAATAAGCATTATCCTAAATCGATCGTTCACCTCTAGAAACTGATGTGTGAGGCAACATACATATAAAAGAATCAATCTATATAATTGTTTACGGTAGAATTTTGCATAGACATGTAAAAATTGAACCGGAACAGGTGAACTGAACCGGTCAAAAATGGAACTGGACCAGAACATAAACTGGTCAACCAAAACCGAAGGGTTGCGATTTTGGTTCCGGTTCAACCCCTCTAGAAAACGTCAAAACCGCCAGTTTGAACCGCCATTAGACCAGCTTGGAATCGGCGGTTCCAATGGTCATATCCCTTTTTTTATTTTTTTTCCTTTTTCAACTCTATAAATACCCTCGCCCCATTCCTATAAATTTTACACCATTCATTCTCTCTCAATCTTTTCTACACTCTCACTATCTCAAAATTTCATTTTGTTCTAAATTGTTCTTATTAATTATTCATATATTTTATTATTGTAATTACGTTTTCTATATTTCTCAAAGTTATTTTTTGCAATTATATTTTTCAAATTTCTTGTACTTTTTACTATAGTTTAATTTCTTATTTTGTTATTTCATTATATTTAATTAATATTTGCATATTTATTTTGGAGTAATGAAATATTTTGGAGTAATTACTAGTAGAATAGTTAATTTGTTTGGAAATTATTAAAAAAAATTTTGAATACAATGTATTATTGGTACTATAGTTAATTATGGAATATAAAATTTACAAACCGGGAAAAAAATTAACGGGATAAAATAGCGGGTTAAATTTTTTTTTCAAAAAAAAAAGGGAACCGAATGGTGGTTGAACCGGCCAAAATTGTAGGAACCATGGTTTGGTTCCAGTTCCCCATCCTAGAAACCGCCGGTAACCGGAACCGACGGTTCGCAAACCGGCAACATGTCTAATTTTGCAATTCTCTTAGATGTGGATAGAAGGAAACTCAACTATACAATTGCTACAAATCAGGGACACCAAAGAAAAGCCAAATTTCTAGGGAAAGAAGAGAAAGATACAAGACAGTAATGAGGATCTTGGTAGGTGGCAAATCTATAAATCTTGGCTTAGGGACAAAGTTGGCAACATAAGGAAAGTCGAGCAATGTGAAACCATAAGATAAAGGTGTAGCGAAAATCACCTCAAAAACATTTCTTTAGAGGACAGGATGGAAATGCGAAGAAATTCAGAAATTAAATCGTTGCAAATCAAATAAGAAAGAAAGTCAGATTGTCAAAAGAGACGAAGGAGGAATTTCAAAGAGAAATTAGCAGAACGAGATCGACTTGGTTGATAAGAATGGTCGAACATAACAGTATAAATTGGCAGAAAACAACAGTAGAAAGGACCTCCAATCCAATACTCAAATCAACCCCTATACAATATGAGTCTTACACTATATTTTGTTTAAATTTTCTATATTGTCTTCAGTTTTTATTAGTATTTTCAGTTGTTGTCTTCATTCAATTGTCCTCAATACTCAAATCAATTGCAATTTCAAGTTCATTTCAATTATTCATCATTGTTTTATCTTGCTACTGTCAATTAAAGAGGCATGAAACTCATTGGTTAGTTTGTTAAGAAGTTAGATCAATTTTTGGAGTACAAATCACACCCAATCCACTGTTTAGAAAAACCAAAATTCATTGGCACGCTCTAACAACATTCGATCCAAAAGAGCGACTGTTTTCGCAAAATTCAGGGAACAATTTGTGGCACGCAGAGTGTGACGAGTTTAGCAATGATGAAAACCATAAGTAAAAAAGAAATTGTCACTTCTAGTTTAGGAAACATAAATAAAGAGGCCAGTGCAGCAGCAATGGTCATGGAGGAACATTTCCAAGTGCATGAACATGATGATTATGAGAAAACACTCTCAGTCCCGAGGGAGCAGGCTCCACGAGCCGCCACCTTGACGGATGCATTGCTTTAGCAAATGCTACAGAATTTATAGAATATTGACCAGAAGTTGGAAACCAACAACCAAAAGTTGGAAGCCAATAACCAATAAGCTGCCAATGCACATCAGATTACCTTGGGCATGCTGGCCAAAAAAGAAGAGCAACTAGTACAACCTGGGGGAGGTAGTTCACCAATGGTTCCTGCCGAGGACACTACCAAAACCCTCGAGGGGCAGTCCCTAGAGGTGCTAAACCAAGAAGATAGGGAGAAATGGAGAATGAGGCTATAGATATAGCCGCAGATTCCAAAAAGGATGCACTCGAAATACTAGTAGATGACCGTAAAAGGGCAATACTCTAAGGGAAGCAATCAAAGAACAGTAGAAGAAGTGGAAAAGCAGGTTGTACAAGTGTCGTAACCGCTCCACAACAAGGAAGAAATTCCTAAAGAGCAAAACAAAAAAGATCCAATTAAATCCCTTGGAGAGCAATCAAATTCTACACCATTGGTGACACAAGAAGTTTTAGAAGAACAAGAGGACACCCAGCCAAGAAATAACGAGCCTAAAAAATACTTTTTCAACTTGGGGGCATGTATGGCTAGATAGACAACTCTTATGTCATAAGGGACTACACCCATCATGTTCAACAAAATGTTAGGAATGTGTGGGTAAAGAAGCAAACTGGAAGTGAACAAATCTAGAAGAAGAAAAACCCAGGAGGACATGATCCTGGATAGGAGGCACCAGGATTTCAGAGAAATCAACCAAGGATTGTTCTTACCTCTATTCCTGAAAAGTCTAACAAATGGCAAGTGACCCACCACAGTAAATTATCTGAGAAGTTGACCTGCTCCTAAAAGAGAAGGGAGCAAAGAAAAAGAATGGCAAAGAAAATTGCAATCCAATTAGAAGGTCAAGAGGCCATGCCTAAATGTACAAAAAAAGACTCAATTCTGAAATGATGGAAGAAAGAGCTCAGGACAATAAGTTGGGGAGTGGTATTAAGGCTAAAATAAATTATTTGAAAGAAAATTTCAATACTTTTCGTTTGAGAATTTTTCAATTAATTATTCTCACATTACTTGTCGTGAGCTACTTGTTGTCTTTAAAGAATGCGGCAAAAAACAGCGTATCCAAGGAAATCAATGAGAACCCAACGGGACCAAAGAAGTTCGGGAGTGTCCTGCAGGGAAAAAGACAAGAAGCTCCTAGGGGCGAGAAAGAGTTCAATTTGTTGAAGATTGCTAACCACATTGAGCCATCGACAAGGCTATTGATCTCTCCTACTATGTGGGAGATTGATGGATGAATAAGTTTGTTGGAGATGGGTGGTAGTGGCTGCAACTAACATCTATGCAGAAAAATAAAATAAAATGCAGCAGGCCATATTTTTTTTTCTACGGGCCAAAAGAAAATATGAAAAAAAAAAAGAGAAGAAGCAGGCTCAAGGTGGCAGTCGTCAAAACTGAGAGGAGCGACAATGGTTGTGAAGGGTATTGGTTTTGAAGATGGTTCAGGTTGCTGTGTGTTTTAGGTTCCAATAATTTTGTGTGTGTGGGGGGGGGGGGGCTTGAGACCGGAAAGGAAAAAAAATGTTTGCAGGTTGCTGTGTTTTTTTTAGATTCCACCAATTTTGGAAAAATGACAATGGTGGCTTGAAACTGCAAAAGAAAAAAAATGCTTGCAAGTTGGGTTTTGGTGTTGGTGTGGTGTAAACTGGGAAAAATGGTTCAGGTTGTTACCATGCAGGAAGACGTGTTCCACCCACTTAGCCTGCTTTATGTTTATTCTTTATTCTATTTATTTCAGGTTAACCTGCAGGTCAGAATTTCCAAGGAAATTGGAAAAGATTTTCATCCCTCCATGACCACTATAGTTTCTTTTCTGTGAAGAGGATCTGGAGTTAATGAACATTTTTTTTAACATCTGTTGAATTGCAGGCTTCTTGTTGGCAAAATGAAAATCTCAAATCAAAGAGCATCAATCTGCACAATTGATTCTTGGCCATTTCACAAAACCACACCAAGAAAAAAAAAAAAAAGAGATGAGAGGAAAGAAATTAGAAATTGGCCTCAGGGCCTCAGGCCATTTCTTATTTATTTCAAAAAATACATTGTCATATAGTACAAATGCCATCCAAAAGATGGAAAAAAAATAGAATTTTCCTACACTAAATTGAAAATTCCTTCAATGATTCATGCCTATGTAAGGGATCTTCTCTCTCTCTTTGGATTCTCCAAATCATGGCTGTTGGGCTGTGAAAATCCACAGGACCTCCGACCTTTCTATGACCAACTGTGAAACCAGCCAAAGAGTAACCTGCAAATGAAAGCACAACTGGGGCCCTGCAAATGAAAGAAGAGTTTCGACAATTCCAGAGGAAAAGCACTGGGTTCCCAAAGAAGGAATCATGTCCTCTGTCAAACTTTCAGGGAGGTAACTCTAGAAATCTAAATTTGTTTGAACTAACCTTGTTGTTATGATTGTGCTAGGTGGACAGCTTTCCTCTAGAGTAAGAAGAAACCTGCAAGTTAAAGAGCCATGCTAGTCAAGGAGACTGTAATTTCATGGTTCAAGCCATAAATTTTTCTTAGTAGGCTTTGTAGCCACTAAGATTATCAAAATGAAGGCCAGCATTAGAGATCCAAAAATAATTCAGGGATTAAAGCTCAAGAATTTTTATCTTATGCATTTCTTCATAAGATTTTCTCTGAGCATGTCTTTCCTGCCAGCATCTGAATTTCTTAGAGTGAAAAACAAAAATCAAAATTTTCTATAGAAATTCCGGCAGCATTTCCCCTTATTTTCGGCCTATCCATTTGATTTCAATATTCAACAAACAATTCAAAAACAGTCTCTCTAGCAAAAATTGTCCAGCAATCGAATTGAGTGAAAAAAAAAAAAGAGAAAAGGAAAGAAGTTACCAAAGAATCGTCGGGTTCGAGAAGACGGTGGCACTTCACTGGCTCGACACAGTGGCGGCGGTTATCTTCTCCTCTGACCGAGGCGGCGAACGACGGTGGACTCCAAAATCTACGACGACGTCTCTTCCCTAGTTGACGGTGGCAGCTTCCTCTTGGGGCGTGACGCGGCGGTGAACAGTAGAGGCGCGGTTCGGCGTGGTGGTGTCATCAACGACCATGCTGAAAGGAATTTTCTCCAAATCAGGAATAGCGCGACGACGTTGACTGGTTCCAACACTGGCCGGAGAGGGAAAATACCCATCCCTCCGACGTGAAGTAGAGAACGAAAGACTTTAGATCCTTCGCCAGAGGCACGACTTCCTCTCGACGATGGCGGCGCGAAGGGCTTCTCTTCCAGCAACGGCGTCTTTCCGAAACAACGACGCAATGACGAGATCTCGCACTAGCTCGAGACGACGACGGCATGGAGGATGGGCTTGTTGTTGATGTCGACGGCGAAGGAAGAAAGAAATAGAAAGGGTGAGGTCTGGCTTCTTTTTCTTGTTCTGTTTCGAGATTAAGAAGAGGAAGAATGTTTTGGTTTTGGTTAAGACTGGGTGTTTATTTTAATGGCCGATTCGGTTAAAAGGCTTGGCTTGTTTCAAATGGTTTGGTCTGATTGAGTGGCCTTTGATTTTGAGTCTGGTTGGTTTAGTTGATTGGAGACTTACTTTAAGTGGCTGGTTTGGTCCGCAGTAATGCTGGTTTGGTCAAGTAAGTGCTGGTTTGATTTTCTCTCTGTTTGAACCTTAAAATCGGGTGTCGTTTTGTTTTTGGCTTTGGTTCAAAATTGGGGTGGATAAGATAAATAAGTGTCTCACAGAAATGTAGTTGGCCTATTTGGTTCAATACAGACATGGCCACTACAAAGATTTTTCAAAAGAATTCTCAATTTTTCAAAGAAAACTAGCTGAAAAGTCCAGAAAGATTGTAGTACAAATTTTCTGAATGGTAGGTCTCTTTGGTCACCATCAAATATTTTCTTTGATGTTACAGTAATTTATCATAGGGAAAATTGTGCAAAGACAAAAATATTGCAGAGGACATTTTATTTTTGCGAGGGATTTTTTATTTTTTGAGGGGAGCATCAGTTTTTTTTAGGAAACAATTGAAGAAAGTGATTTTTATCTGTGTTCACAGCTTTGCTCAAATCATAATTACAAGGGAGTAATTGTTTACGGTGAAATTTTACAATTCTATTAGATGGTGGATAGAAGGAAACTCATCTATACAATTGCTACAAATCAGGGACACCAAAGAGAAGCCAAGATTCCAGGGAAAGAAGAATAAGACACGAGACAATAATGAGGATCTTGGTAGATGGAAAATCTGTAGATTTTGACTTGGAAAAAAAGTTAGCAACATAAGAAAAGTCAAAATCTGCAAACAAGAAAATAATCCTAGAGGGATGGCAGATTCGTAAATATTGCCCTAGAGAGCAATGTGAAACCATAAGATAAAGCTGCAACGGAAATCACCTCAAAAATATTTCTTCAGATGACAGGATGGAAATGCGAAGAAATTCAGAAATTAAATCACTACATATCAAACAAGAAAGGAAAGTCAGATTGTCAAAAGAGAAGGAGGAGGAATTTCAGAGAGAAATTAGCGCAACAAGATCAATTTGGTTGACAAAAATGGTCGAATATAGCAGTACAAATTGGCAGAAAACAACAGTAGAAAGGACCTTTAATCCAATACTCAAATCAATCCCTATACAACATGAGTCTTACACTCTATTTTGTTTAAGTTTTCAATATTATCTTCAATTTTTATTAGCATTTTCAGTTGTTCTCCTCATTGCAGGAAATTCATTGCTTAGTTTGTTAAGAAGTTAGATCAATTTTTTGAGTACAAATTACACTCAATCCACAGTTTAGAAAAATCAAAATTCTTTGGCATGCTCTAATAACATTCGATCCAAAGAGCAACGTTGTTTCCTGGACTGTTTTCACAAAATTCAGGCAATAATAATAACCAACAATATTTTTATGAACATAATACCACAAGAAACAACATAAACCGTCTATATTAAATGAACCTAATCTACATTAGGTTCATTCAATGTATGAAATTTTTGAATGTGAACTGGATCGATTTTAGTCCTAATTCAGGCTAATTATTCAGGCCCAATTTTTGTCAAGACAATTCCGGTCTAGTTAGACAGATTTGTTCACAAATGGTATGTCTATCAATAATTCATAATATTTATACTTGCTCAATATGGATATTAAACTTACTTCTAGACAGCTTTATTTCTAGACAACTAATTTCTGATGGACATATTAAACAAATGATATCAAGCAAGACATTGCTTCAAATTTATACTTCATCTATCTCACAAAGATTATTCACCATTCCATTTTTAGATGTTTCAAAAAAATTGTCACATTGCCATAAAAATATTATTTTTTCTCATTTTTCATTTTTACCCTTATTAAATTATACGTGGAAAATTGCAAAATAATTGCATGGAAAATTAAATTATACCCCTATAAATTGTTGACTTTGTCATTTCAAAGCAGTAGATAATGATCTAATGTTTCTACGATGTCATAGAAGAACTTGGCTAATTTGATCAAAATCTATTTGAATTCTTTTACGTCCCACTCGCGTCGAAAGCTTTAAAGAAACATCAACTTCACATTCATTTTCCATGCATTTTTTTTCCTTCTTTCCATATTCGAGCAACTGTTCTTCTTGATATTGAAAATTTGATGGCCACCTGTTTAATTGATCCTCGTTTCAGTTCTCCATCTTTGCCTGCAGAAAGTAAGTGATCAAAAAGAATGTGTCTTTGTTCATTTGTTAGCCATCTTCTTAATTCTTGAGAAACAATTTCTGGCGGGCCATTTAAATCTAAAGGAACATGTCGGGGTGGGAGGAATTTTCTGGCAAAGAATTCAGATCTAAATTTGGAATAGTCATAGTATTATACATAGGTCATGTATGAGTAATGGATGATTTTTATATGCCAAATCAATAGCTTTAAAAATGGTCGCATTTAGTGGAGTAACAAAACGTCCATGGCGACAACAAAGGTTTTGCAATTATGCACTAATGTTTTTTGCCCCATAATTTTTTTAAGTTCCTTGTAAGTTTAAAATTCTACATAGAAAAATGTTTCAATACAATTACTCCGACGCGAGGGAGTTGTTCAAAAGAGGTTTAAAAAATGGTGGCATTGAGTGGTATTTAATGTGGAGGAAATTAAATTCTCATTTGAAATCAATTCATATTTAGTGATAGTTTTTAATAGGGGTATAATAGTGCAAAAATATATACTCCTTAATCTTTGGGTAAAAAAAAAAGATAACAATCTTTGTAGGACGGATGAAATATCAATCAAATTGATGCATGGACCATGTTTCTCTTAATTGTCAGGTCCAACTCATCTGAGATATTATCTATTTTGAGCTCTTAGACTCGTACAATTTTGCCTTTAAAAGTCACTTTAGATTAAGGGAGGTGGATGCTTAAACTATCTTAGTCAAATTTCCTAATGGTCGTGAAAATTATAGTATACCAGTAGTCTTCCAACAGGGCAATGGGCTTGGATCATTGTAAGCCCTATGATTGGAGGATTAGGCTCTCCTTTTAATGCCATTTGATTTGAACTCTTAGATTTGCATAGTTTTTTGTTTAAAAGGTGTCTTAGTAGGATACGGGAGGCGGATGCTTATAATTTTCTTTGATATCATCTTTTAGTTAAGATGGGAATCATAGTACATCACAAATAAAAGCTCTTTCGTGGGATGTATGAGATGGATGATTATAAGGTTTTTTTTTTGACCTCATCTCCTGATTGAGGTGAGAATCATAGCATATCACAAATAATCCATAGAATTAAACAAATTAAACAAAATTTCACCCTGTAACCATGAAAAATCTCTTTATCATACTCATTTCATGCTTGGACGAATTTCACAATCTAATTAATGGAATTCTAATAAAGAATAACAAGCAAAAGAAAGCATACTACATATATGACCTTTGAAATGTTATTGTCTGGATTACATATTAACTATATGATTCACAAAACCTTATATTTCCTCCCCTTCCAAACAATTAAGCAAAATTCACAAAATTATGAAAATTGAAATTCTTTTTATAAGCCACATAAAAATGGACTTTCATTCGTTAGTTCAATTTAGTTTTTGGTTTTATAATTTAAATTTAATTAATCGACCGGTTTAATATATTTAGAAAGTGCTCCTTCTGTTCCATTTTTAAAGAATTATCAACTGAATTACTTAATTCGGTTCTAAATTTACAAATACAGCCAATTTTATTCGTCTTAGAAGTAGAAAAATTAGTAAATGATAAGGGAAAATGTAAGGAAATTAAGAAAGGGCAAAGAAAAAGAAGAAGAAGAAAAGGGAAGGAAGGGACCACGCTAAAGCTGAGAAGTCGTAGGCAAAGGAAAAGACGACAAAGCGAGACAGTCTGCGAGACTTTCCATTCCCACCACCCAAACAACGCCTTGCGCTTCTCTATTTCTAGGGAATTACGTTTCTCTTACGCCTTCCTTCCTTCTTTGACTTTATTTCATTTTCGTTTCTTCTTTCACTTGATTTCATTTTTCACGTTCCTCAACTCTTGATAAATATTACAAGAAATACAAAAGTTCATTTTTTCATAAATTGCAAATTTTTATATTTCCCAAAACATGCATGTGTTAGAGCCCACAGGAAACATCATAGATATCAATATATGCTTTTTTTGGTCTAAAACTTGTCTGGTCATTAAGTACCATGTAGTTTGGACATTCGAGATTAAAAAAAAAAAGGTCAACTACTATAACGTCCAAGTATTTTATCATAATATCTCATTGCGTCCTTAAATTTTAAAAAGACTCATATTACATTCATATTTATAAACTGCGTTAGCTCAGAACACATCTTAAATAGTTAATTCTAGTATATGTTTCTTCCAATTTGCATATAAATGTTTTGTACAAAACTTGTAATACTAGAATTAGATATTTATGATATATTATGAGCTGAAGCAGTTTACAAGAAAGAATGCAATAAAAGTCTCTTCAAAACTTAAAGACGCAATGAGAGATTACGCTAAAATACATGGACGCCATAAGTAATTACTCAAAAAAAAAAACAGAGTTTGGACATATTGCTCGAAACTCTCTTTGGGTAACCACCATTTTTACTGAATAATACTCCCTTCGTCCCATTTTATATGACACAAAAAGTTATTTTAGCTGTCCTGAAAAGAATGAGATGTCGTTTATTTTTCTGTTTTTTACTCAGAAGTTGGGTAATTCATTGCTCAGTGGAAGAGTTACGATAAATAGAAAGTATTACTGATTTGGAGCTGTAGGATCGGGCTAGTAGATGTGCTGGTCTATTAGTCATCCTGCCAACAAAAGCAATGCTCTGGATCTACTCAATAAGACAATGTATAAAGATAATTGTAACATCAATACATAAAACTAAAGCGCAACTAATAATAATGTAATAGAATACATCGATTAGAAGTTTAAGAAATTCAATTATAGTAGATCAATCATAGCAAAAAAAAAAGAAGAAGACAACAATTTTAGCACCAAAAAGACAAAGAAATAAAAGAAACAAAAAGAAGAAAATTCAAAAATTACCCATACCAAAAAAGAAGATGAGAATAATGGAAAGTTTGAACATAAAAAAAAAACTGAATATATAATTCTCATAATGTAGTATTCACTATTGTATTGATGAAGAAAATGAGAGGTATATAATTACAATTGTGAGAGGTTGTTACTAGTTTTGACTAATTTGCTACTTCGTAGATCTTTTTCTTAAAAAAAAATGGGAGGGGTGAACTAAACAATTTTATTTTTTCCCCTACCTCCCCTAAGAATTGAATCTAGAATGTCCAGCTGTAAATACTAGCTAATTACCGCCGAACCCTCCCTTAGGGACTTTGCTACTTCGTAGATTAAATGAATAATATATTTTCTTACTTATGTAAAAATATTTACATGTTTTTTATTCAACAAGCTTATTTGTATTATCAAATTTACAGAGAGGAACTAGTTTTAACCTGGTTGCATGGCAAGGGATACAATTATGACAATGTAACCTCTTGATTGATAAGAACCACACAAGATTCTCAAAACCCAAATCACCATCAAGCTCCTCATTAAAAAAAAAAAAAGTCACCATTGATGAGTGGTTGCTGATCGCTGGTAGTTTTGGCTTTAGATCCCAATATGACTATTTTTTATATTTGTAAATTAATTATACATTAACATTCAGATAGCTATACCTTCTAATCGATCAAACATTAGTAGCCTGTAATATCTTATATAGATAATTCTCTATAATTTGTATCTGCAAATTGAATTGGCTACTTGTATCTTGTAAAGATTACCAAAAGAGACTCTTCAACAAGCCATTTGCACGCTATAGCTTTCAAAATTCAAGAAATGGAAAAGGTAAACAAGCAACAAAAGCAAAGGGAACAAGCAATGACCTACGTCAAAACAATGCTTTTCCAAAAATCTTGATTTTCACAATTATTTGTTGTCATGATTACAATCACATGCAAATGTGCGTGCCCACCACTCACACACTTATTGTACGGTACCGTTGACTATACCACTACTACATGCGACAAATATTACTATTCATCATCTATATCATCATACTATTGCTTCTCTTAACGTATGGATTGTCTAATTATTTGATCATAGGCCAATTTATATGTATTAATTTGAAAATTATCATCTCAACGACGACACGAATCTTCAAGTTGTCCTTTAAACTTGTTAACTTTGCTATAAATAAGGGCTTAAACAAATAGCTTCAATAATTCTTACGCATCTAATCTGTATGAAATTATGACTACATGCATTAGAATATATTAACGTGCATGTAAACTTTCTTTTATATAGTATTTTAGAACAAAAAATGGATCACTTTGAGGCAACTTATCAAACAACTACTGAGTAATGTTTCTCTCGTGGACCAAAAAAAAAAGATGTTCCTCCCAAATTTGAAGCAAAAATCAATTAACCCAGATCTCCTTCGCATGAGGTTCCAATTCCAAGTGAGATTTCAAATGTACAAATCATCCCTCCCAAACACCTAAGGTGAGAAAATGGGAGAAGGTTTTGTTTTGCTTTGAGTTTTGAGTATTACAAATAAAGAGAGGTACAATAGGCATTTTTTAAATCTTGTTAACATTCTTAATACAAATTTAATGTCAAGTTCTAACTCGTCTAGATTCAAAATTTTATTGCTTTGAAGTGTCAATTTGAATTAAAAAATAAAGGAAGTGTTAATTTTAATTAAGATCATGTGTACTTATGCATGCCATGTACATATGCATGCCATGTACTCAACATTCTTCTTTATTTGATAAGTATCATGGGCATATTTTTCTTCAATGCAAGAATAGTTGGGAGTGATCAAGATACTTGGGAAAAAATGAATTAATTTAGAAAATTGTTTTCTGTTTTCCATTTTTTGTTTCCCCATTGTTTTCTAGAATAATGATGCTTAAAAATTTTTCAATTTTCCGAATAAATTTTCTACTTTTTTTATTTATGGTTTCCAGTTTTCTAAAAAAAATACATAAGATTAATTTTTAAACTAAACATAGCGTAAATGTTGCTGTAAAAGAACATTTGTTTAATTTAATTAAGGTTTCCTCCATTTTTTTTTTGCACAGTAAGACAACAAATTTCAATAATCAATACTCCATTAAGATGTAGCAAAACATGTTCCAATAATTGATCTTTTTAGTCTTTTGTTGTGTGATCAGTACTCAGTAGGCCGTAGCCTAATTGCATCATTACTGTATACCCATTTTCTCCCATAAAGATATATTACCTTTTTTTTTATATTTATCTTAATATATAGACTTATTTTCTTTTTAATACTAGTAATTATGTTACATTTTACTATATTGTCCATGTTTAAATATATAGTAAGTTGTGTTGTTAATTACTGTTAGATAGTTATAAGGATATTTTTGAAATTTTTTAATAAAATTAATAATTCAACTAATTTTTTTAATCTGTGTAAAAGAAATTGTAATATATTTTTGTAGGACGGAGGAAGCAGTAATGTAGCAATTTTGTTTTTTGTCTTTAGAGATATTTTTTCCCTTCTCTAATAAGTTGTCTTTATGATATATTGAATCCAACTTTTTTTTTTCTAATGTATAGCCTTTGTAACTGAATAATATAATTTTAGTTTGGAAAACAGAGCAGAAGAATCCATTGACTACCTATTGTAAGCTATGTTGAAGAAATTTTCTTCATATATAAATGTTAGTTTTATGCGAAAACTTCAGTAAACATCTTAGGAAACCTTAAAATTTATGATTCTGATATTATTTTAAATTTGAAACTAATTTTGTTTCAAAAAACACATTATAAGATAGTAAAGGTATTCAATCAAGAATAAACAAAAATTAATTAACAAATAATCAAATTGAGGATCGAGAATCTACCTTGAAACACATATTTAAAATTTGATATTATTTTCATCATTTTCCTTAATTGAAAATAGTTTAGAGTATGAGCTGAAAATTTCCAAAAAGAAATAAGTGTTCTAATTTAAGTCCCATTACATGCATTTGACATAAAGCAGGTAATGTAGCAGTTGCAGAAGCAATGGCAGTCAGATTAGCTTTGTTATTGGCTAAGAAAAAAAAGTGGAAGATAATCTTGGTTGAAATAGATTCACAAGTGGTATATCTGGAACCTCTTCTTGATCTCTGCAGCGTCATAGCTGATACAAAAGTCTTGAAGCTAGCTTCTGATTCTTGTTCTGTAATTTGAATGAATAAGGAAGCAAACAAGCCTGCTGATATTTTGTCTACATGTACGTTGCATGGTTCATGGTCGTTGTTCTTCTTCTTGGATTATTAATCTAAATTACATAGATTTTTAATATATAAATATTTATTATTTAATATATATTTTTATTTACGCGGTTGAACCAGTGACCCACTGGTTGAAGCAGTGACCTGATCCCCTGTCTGGGTTGATGTCCGGTTCGGGTTTTAAAACACTGGCTTTCTCAATTATATTTGTTTCGAAATCTGAGAACTGAGAGAGGAAGACTTATACTGAGAACCAGAAAAACCAAACACACTTCAACAATTATATTTGTTTGCTTCAGATCAAAGTCTCTACACTTCGATTTACCAACAGTATCTTTTAATTGTTGCTCTAGACCTAACTTTGACATTATCCTAATATTACCTGTCACCCACAACGAAACCAATTATAAACTTGTATATTTATTAATTGTACAGTATTATTCAGTTTTAAATTTGCGAATGTAACCAATTTCAAATGTGACACATACGATAAGCCAATAGAAAACAAGCTAATATAACAAGATTAAAGTTGAACAAGCATGTTAAAATAAAATGAAGTTAAATGATTATATCAAAAATTAAAAAAAAAATTCCCTTAACTATAGTTCTTTAGCAAAAAAATTATAGCAATATGATGAAGTAACAAGTACTCATGACCTACTAATCAAAGATCTTGATTTCGAATATTGAATATGAATAATTTTTAAAACTCGATGGAATTAATTTTTTCATTACTATGATAATCTTTCTTAGTTCGAATTTAGATTAATCAGATATCTAACAACATTTGATTTGATGAAAACATAAAAAAAAGAACCTCGCACAATTTACTTACTGTCCTTAATCTAATAAGTTAACTACGATATTCAAGTTTATTCGAATATTCAATTAAACAAGCCAGTTCGTTAGTCATTAATTAATTTATTATTATATTATGAATTCCATTTTTTTAATGCATGTGTGAATCATACCAGACGAATTTTCCAAGATTGGAAGAAATTATTAATATATATTCTTCTCGTTCCATAAAAATAGACCACATTTTCTTTTATATTTATCCCAATACATATGCTTATTTCATTTTTAATATTGGTATTTATGTCACATTTTACTATATTGTCCTTACTAAATGTATAGTAAATTATGTTTTTAATTACTATTGGATAATTATAAGGATATTTTTAGAAATCTTTAATAAAATTAATAACTCAACTAACTTTCTTAATCTATATATAAAAAAAATATTATAGTTTATTTTTATGGGACTGACTAATTTTGATGGTAGATAGGTTCAATTAATTTAAGAATCTGACTAATCAAACAGTTGAATTAAACCCATCACAAGAAGTCATGTTCATATCATGCCCCCCTCTTGTTAACAAAGTGGGTCCATATGACTTTTCTAATTATTTGGTGGTTAGTCACTTTGTATCTTAACAAATGGCTAATCTCTTCCATTAATTTTCTTCTCTCTCGTTCTCTAAATATTAATTATAAGTTAATAATTAGCTTTGAAAAGAAAAGAATACTAATAAACGTATAAAAGGGGCCAAAAATTGCAAAAGAATTCACCAGCAATGGCCTGACAGCTCAACCCTCTCTAGCCGACTTTCTTAAATAACAAAATATTGACAAAAAATGGTTGGTGATAGTTTTCATGTTTAGTGGAGCTCCCTTATTAGGTAGGGAGGTTGTCTCTTCTATTTATTTTGTATTCATATTTCCATATAATTGATTTTTTTAATTATTATTTTATTCCCTTTGACAAAAAAATCAAACCCTTTAAACCTATAACATTGACAATAAGCACAAGCCGATTTATTTGTGCCATGTTTGCTATTGTCTGCTCTGGCCGCCTATATTCTTGCATGGTTGTGTTCTTGAAAGATACTTACGAGTTATATTTGTTCCCAACTTTTATCCAATATGTGAATCATTACATTAGTAGTCCTTAGTCGAAACTAATCGGTTTGGAACATCATGAGCCCTACCATGGGCGCCAATTTTGTAGCCAATAGTGTTAACAATTGTCAAACCATCCATTCAAAGTATTGCTCCCTCTTAGCTTAAAACTCATATGTGTTTCCTTTAAATGTCCACTCAATGAATTGAGAAATGAGGATATATAAAAACTACCCTGGACCATAACTCCTGATCAATGTAGTAATCAATGCTACATCAATACTCTCTCAATCGAGATTAAGAAACTCGTTTGACAATATCGTGTATAGTACTTTTTATTTAATTTTATTAGAACAAGTCATTTTACCTTTATTTTATTATTTAATCAAGTTAAAACGTACAAAATCTAGAAAAAAAATACTACTTTGTCATGGTTTTGATAAATTAAGTAATAAATAGTAAAAATAAATTACAAATTGATAAATTATATAATAATAAAGAAAAATTGACGCATTTTTAAAAATCATAACATTTTAAATATATAATATATTATAATAAAATGTTGTAAATTAAACACGGCACCCCTAAAAACAAGGTTGGGTCTACTTCCATCGAATTCATGAAGGGACAAAGGGTTCGAGGGGAGTCTAGAAGCATGAAAAATATTGTCCTATACCTCCTAATGTGTGCAGACTGTTAATTACAAAGATTGATGTTAGAGACACTTTAAGTTAAAAGATGAAAGAGAGAGGGAAAACGCCATTTTGTTTTACAGATTAGAAAGATACTGAGTATCAATTGGATGATGTTGACCTTTTACCCTTTTTAAGTTTGTTCTCCACACACAATTTGTAAATTCGATAAGCGACATTATCTTAATTCGAGCCAGTAATTGTTAATTAGGTGGTTATAAAATTTAAAACACTTAACCTATTTTTAAATTAAAATTTATTCAATATTATTAAATATACTAAATATTTAATTTATATTTTAAGCAATTATTTAATGTATAACTTCAAGCGCTTATTAATTTGAAAATTAACTTCAGCATAAAGTGATCGAAAATTAAATTTCTCGTGAAAACAAATAAAACGACTTATAAAAAATTCAAGTGAATAATGACATAATAATATTTTGTTTAATTTATTGGATTTTAATTACTTGTAATTTCGAACATAAAGTGACATGCACGCCAGCTCCACAATCCAAATCATCTGAATAACCCAAGATCTTACAACTACCTAATCGGATTTATCTGCTGACAAAACCTATAAGATGTAATAACATATAACTAATTAATCAAACCCCACTTCCAAACAATTAATTGATTAATTGCCTGAACCGAAAAACAAATAATTAGTGCCCATAAACCTCCAAAAAATAGAATAAAAAGAAGAAAAACAAAAAAAAACAAAAGGCAATCAAAATTGTCAGGCACCAGAAATAGCTTTATCTGATCTCTCTTCTAAGGCTGCCCACAACGGGACTATAAATGAGGTTACCGTTTCTAGCCCCGCAGATCGGGACGCGTTACTTTGTCCCGATCTGCCAGGAGGACAAGCTAGCTGTCAGACGAGGGACCAACATTTTAAAAAAAAAAAAATCAAAATCTGACCGTTGAATGATTTTGGTCAAATAGTCAGATTTACTCAAACGGTAATATTACTGTTGGAGTACCGTTGAGGGATGAAAAATTACCCTTTTGGTCCATAACGGCTAGTTTTACCCATTTTCTTATAAATACCCAAGAAACCCATTTTTTTCTATCATTTCTTCACTTCAAACACTCATTTCTCTCTCCCAAACTCTCGCCCCTCGTAAAATTTCTCTTCATCCTCTTAAATTACTTCCACTCCAATTTTTCTCCCAAAATTATGGATCACAACAATGAAAATACTCAATCCTCCCAATTTAATGTAATATTTAATATTTTATTTGTAATATTTTAATTTTAATGTAATTTTTTTATTTTAATTTTTAAATTTTATTAATTATTTTTTATTTTAATGTAATATTTTTATTTTAAGGAATTATTTTTATTTGAATGAATTATTTTTATTTTAATGAATTTGGAGTAGAAAGTATTAAATGAAATAGTAGATAAAAGTTGAGGATTAAAATAAAATTGTATTTAGTGGAAAGTTGAGTAGGCGTCACGCAAAACTTTTAAAGTAATTTTTGAGTTACGGATGAAAAAAATGAAAGGTTAAAAACTGGAGACTTTAATAAAATAATAATAAAAATACTAAACAAACGTTCCGCAAAACAACTTCAAAAACTCTGAATTATGAGTAGCCTAACCTCCCTTTCATATTAATGATTCCTTTGCTCTCTCTGTGTCTCTCTCTCTCACACGGTAACACACACACACACTTTAAAGGCCCAAAATACACTTAACAAATCCCAATTCAACAATTGTTTCTCTCTCTCTCTCTCTCTGTGAATTACTAATGTTAAAACATCTGCAACATATCAGAAGTGGTACATAAAGTTTTGTGTTTCCAGATCCCTAGATCATTGCTTTCCTTTCTCTCTTACACTGTTAACAAGAAAGCACTGTTTCTCTCTCAAAGCCTGCTTCTTTAACACTGTTTTTGTGGTCTAGTACTACTGCAACAATTTTTCACAAGACCCTTTCTCTTCTTTCATCTTCTTTCTTCTCGGATTTCCTTTTATGCAAATGCAAGAACCAAACTTGGGAATAATTGGTGGTGGTAGTGGAGGAGGGCTTGGAGGGTTAGGAGGCGGTGGTGGTGGCGGTGGTGAAGTGTCGGTTTCCGGTGACCACAACCGGCATTTGAAGACGCAGATAGCTACACACCCTTTGTATGAGCAGTTGCTTGCAGCACATGTGTCATGTTTGAGAGTGGCGACTCCAATTGATCAGTTGCCTCTTATAGATGCTCAGTTGTCTCAGTCTTATCATCTTCTTAGGTCTTATGCTTCTCTACATGGACAACACCTCTCTCCTCATGAGAGGCAAGAGCTTGATAACTTCTTGGTGGGTTCTCAAATTTCCTTATTTTTGGACTCTTTAGCTGATAGCAAATAACATATGCAAGATAACAAATTTTTGTTTTAAAAATAGATGTCAGATAAGTCCGTACATACTCTTGTTATGAGTAATTTTATTTATTTTTATCGAAAATTGAATCCTTCACTTCTTATTATTGAAAAAAATTTTAATACTGATAAATTATAAATCTATTTTTG
Organism: Flueggea neowawraea; assembly: GCA_948243855.1. Taxonomy (NCBI): domain Eukaryota; kingdom Viridiplantae; phylum Streptophyta; class Magnoliopsida; order Malpighiales; family Phyllanthaceae; genus Flueggea; species Flueggea neowawraea. The sequence continues at coordinate 19,529 of CAODLS010320498.1, forward strand.
TTTTTTTTAGTGTCTTGTGAGGATTTGGTGTTTATTAAGAATGTTTGATGCAGGCACAGTATTTGATAGTATTGTGCACCTTCAAAGACCAGCTTCAGCAACATGTCAGAGTCCATGCCGTTGAAGCTGTCATGGCCTGCCGTGAAATTGAACACACTTTGCAAGCTCTTACTGGTTTGTCCCTCTTTCTCTGATAATTTATAAGGGTGTCTGTTAATAAAGCTAGTTAAAATAACATAATTGTTTTCTGGTTAATTGGAATTTGGACAAGATTAATTTCTGTTTGAAAGACGATTTTAAAGTTGAAAACATGTCGAACACCTTAGTGCTTTGTTTGCGCAATGAAATTCTTTCAGTGCTTGTATTATAGTTTCATCATCATATTTAATCGAACATTAAATGCTTTCAAGAAAGGATAATGCTTATGACGTCTAGTTTTTTCTGTATAACAGTGATGTCTAGTTGATCATTATTTTAGAAAATTTAGTGAATATATATCAATAATCTTTCAAATATAATTAAAAGAATTTTATAGTCCTCAAAGTAATTAGTAGACGATGTAGTTTTTAGTCTCTTAAACAACTTAGATTAAACAGTAAAATTAACGCAGAAAAAGGGTAAAATTAATGGTGATGGATAAATATGCATACATAGATGCCATGTCGTAAAAAAATATAACGCCTTGGATAATCCGAGAAGAGAAAATAAATAAAAGAGTTAAAAATTAAAGTGATAATTCTTTCATTTAGTTTACATTTGAAGTGTTAATACTAGCGTTGGCTTCAAATATCTGAAGGACAAAACAAAAGTCATCTTAAAACTCCCAAACTCTCTTTTTTATTGAAGAATTATTGGTCATAGATATGAATAATTTAGGTGTGCTCATCTTATAAGCCTCTAGAATATTTTTAAGTCTGTGTATAAATATGTATATAGATATAGATATTTGCTTACCTTATTTTTTCATGATTCGTATTATGCTGAAAATATATAAGTGTCACAAAATTATAACCAAAAAAATATAAGTGCATATAAAGTAATAGTTTGATCGGAGTGTTTGTTTGGTATAGAATATTTACAATCTATTAATTTTTCATCTAAAAAGATGTGTTGTTCTGTCTACTATTTATTATATTACTAAATTTACTAAAATCTGTTTAATTTACGATAAACAAACACTTCACTATGTACTACATAAATTTAAAAAGAAACACTTAGCATGTTTTTATAGCTATTCGTTCAATTTTACACTTTCCAAATAATCCCTTAAACGTAGCTTGATGTAATTGGTTTGCTAGTTTGATAAGAATTGCTAGTTTGGGATAGGGATGGTTGTGTTGAGGTGCTTGATGATTGGGGTTTGGTAGGGCAAAAAGATAAGAAAGAATAAACAAAGGTAGTAGCTACGTGGGTTTCTTGCAAGTTTGAGAATAATTCGGACCAGGAGGTGGATGCAGTTGGACCTACTTACAGCTTTTTATAAAAATGAAAGAACCAACTATTTTCCCTTCTCTTTGTGTAGTTTGTAGTTGGAGAGTTGTTAATCAGTTTGGTGAATGGGAGGGTACGTACCAGCAAAACCTTCACCACCAGAAACAATATTGTAGCCTCAACAAACTGATATTATGGAATATTTGTATTCCTCAATAATGCTCACACTGTTGATTCCTTTAAGTATTCTTATAATAATTAACTTCCACCATGGTTTTTTTAGAATTAAATTAAATTTCATTAATCATCGGTGGTTGAATAGAATTTTTAATCAAATGGATCTTATGTGAAATTAAATATTCTTGTTAGAGTAAAATGAAACACATATCGTCAATACGATTGAAACAACTCTAGCTTTACCATTATTTGATTTGAATTTTTTTTTTTATCTTTCAGTATTTCAATGTTCAACGTTCTGAAAATGCAACCATTTATTAAAAACTATATACTCCATAAATTATTGATTCTTTTAGTTTTTTTTTTGGATGGTTATTCTTTTAGTTACATAGTGAGGATAAGATAATAAGCTTGTTTTCATCACTGATGATGTATCATTTAGTGTGGTATGTTAACTGATTAGATGAATAGGTTTGCGGTGGAACGGTATTAGAATTGTCTATATTTAGTATGAAGGGATTAAAAGTTTTTAAAACAAAAAAATTAATTAATTAGCACAGTGGATTAGATATCCTTTAATGTGTTAATTAATAACAAGAAGTTACTTTGTTGCTTTCATATATAATTTGTTTTCCCTTCTTGGCTGGGTTTATGACTAGGGAAAGTGAAGATTGAGTCCATATTTATATAAAAATGATTTGTTTCAGGAGTAAGTTTGGGCGAAGGCACAGGCGCAACAATGTCAGATGATGAGGATGACATGCAAATGGATTTCTCGTTAGATCAATCGTCTGCTGATGGTCATGATTTAATGGGATTTGGTCCTCTGCTTCCTACTGAATCTGAAAGGTCTCTCATGGAGAGAGTTAGACAGGAATTGAAGATTGAACTAAAGCAGGTATATATACCAATTCAAGTTTTGGCATAGAAGTGGTAACCATTCTAATAACAACACTAATTTAGCAAGATTTAAGCCAATAAATCA
>CAODLS010320546.1:0-15934 GCA_948243855.1 Flueggea neowawraea
CTCAGAAAAATTCAAATAATCATTTTGCCAAAAAAAATGAAACAAATAGAGGTTGTGACACGTGTGTGGCTGTTGATCAGGCATGCCACGCCCCACACGCGCCTTCACATGCTGAACACACCTGCCACTGTCGTACATCATACGCACAACCTCCACGCGGCATCACAAGTGCCGCACACGTACTGACTTGGTCAGTTGACGTTGTGATGATGCCACGTGTCATGTTCGTGAAGCCACGTGTCACTATGTTGTCAAGCCACGTGTCTCACATCTGTGGTGTCATGTTGAGTCCACGTGTTCTCCTCTCACTGGTCCATGTGTCTCACACATGTATCTTCCTTAGTGGTACACGTACAGAACACATGTCGCGTTGTCATTGGTCCATGCGTTTCAGTTAACTTTGACCGAAATGGTGCCTCCGCCAAGTGTCGCCATCTGAATGATCCATGTGCAACCAATTAGAGCTTGCCACATTGCTTATTGATCAGATTGAACAAATTCATCTGTGTTGCCTCACTCATTATTTTTCGATCTAGTTTTCGTTCGTTTGACGATCTTCCCGATAGAATTTTGCAATGAAATTTTGGTAAGTAATGTTTTTAAGGTCTCTGATCTCAAATCTTTTGTCAGAATTCCAAAATTCAAACTCTCAGTGTTCGACTTCAGACGGACTCGAATCAAAACAAATGATACAAGCAAAAAGTCGAATACAATAAAATCACGACAAACATTCCAGACAGAGACCAACACAAATCCACCATCAAAGCATGCAAACTCTTCACCGGTGCTCTAATACCAATGAAGGAAATACACCAATTTAACTAATAAATGATATAATTAAATAGGATTCGAGTTACTAACCTCGATAACAGCGGAAAAACCATCCTCAACAACAGTAGACTGCAAGGCCAGGATCAAGTTTTGATGTTGGTCTCGCGACCTAACAACGGTCGAGTCGTCGATGAGAGAGCTCGACTATTTTGTCGTCTAAATACCACCCGGATCGAGATCCTCTATAGACAAACTATAAAGGAAGGAGATAAAGGTCATGGAGTGAAGGAAAGGTGGAGAGGACGAAGATGAAGGAAGATTAGGGTAAGGAGAAACCATTTTCTCCACCCTCTTTTTCCTTCCTTTTTCCCTCTTTTTCTGTTTTCTTTTTCCTCTCCCTTTTTCCTCTCCTTCTCCTTTCTCATTGTCTTCCCTCCTTCCTTCTATTTATAAGTCCTCAAATGAGCTTTACTCGTTGGACCCATTTTTGGCCTAATGGGTTTGAGCCTTAGTCTCATTGGCCCTAATGGGTCTTATGGGCCCATTTAAATTGGGCTCACCAATTGGACTCAGTCCAACATCCCTGTTCACATATTAACCGACCGAGCCTGGTTCACTCGTTATGGACAGACTATTTTTCTAACGATAATAAACAAAGAAAGTGTACTTATATTTTAGGACACTCAAAATAAAAAATGTGTCTATTATTATAGAACGGAGGGAAAAATTAACTATGAATTGGTTGGTAAGAATTTTTCTTATTAATTCCGAATTTTGAGTCATTGAGTGTTCAGAATTTTTTGCGCCTTCCAGGTTCAAAGTTTGTATGGACGCTAAGATGGGCTTATATCCAACCCAGCTTAGGGGAATATCTACTATGCTATAACAAAGCCTATTTCAACTCTGCTTATAGCCTTGTCTTTGATGCATAAATGACAAAGCTTTACTTTTTCTTTTTTCCTAAATGTTACTTTTCAGTGGTATTGTTTAGATTAGTTAAAATAATGGAAATTATTTAGATATCCAACGAGGAAAGGGAATAAAAAATGATAACTACTTTTGAAGTGATTGCTTCTTTGCTGGATAAGCATAGACCAGCTTTTACCATGTACTTGAATTGGATCCTCCTTTAACATCTTCATTTGATTGGATAGGTTGTAATTATTAATTAATCATGAGCCACTTTAAGTGATAAGGAAAAAAAAAAAAGAAAGCATACAAATCAACGAGGGAATCAAAACATTTTTAGGCATAAATGTCTAGGGTTGATAAAATCAAAAAAGTTTAATAACATTTAAATAACATAACTTTTATTTGATTTTTCACTTATCGTTCATCCTTTTGAAAATAATATTTAACAACATATTCTTTATAATTTTTTGCATTTATTATACAAATTAGTATTTTCGTTTAAAAAAAAGATTATTGATGATGTAGCATTAACTGTGTGATGACTATGACTGTTAATTTTTAAGTAATAGACATTGCACCATCAATGTCACGTAATTAATTGTCATTTTTTCATAGAAAATACTAGCTCTTGCCATGAACCAAAAAAATTACAAAAATAATATTATTAGATATTATTTTTGAAAGGTTTAGTCATAAATGCACAAAAAAATAAAAATCCTTTATTTAATGTTATTAAGCCAATAAAAAATAAGGTTTTTTTCTCTTAACCTTTAAACAAACCGAACCGTTTAGGCCAAATCAGTTCGATTTGGTTTAGTGGGTCGGTCCGGTTTCAGATATATATATATGTTCCATTGTCACGAGTAATACATGATTGGCCTACGTACCATTTAGGTGATATCATAAAGCGAATAGAGTTGGGTTCATTTAACTACTTCCATAACATGAATTCTCCATACTTGTTATGTCACATTCTGTCGCCTAAAAATAATGATGCCCACATTCTCTTCTCCGTCTCTCTTATTCGATGTCTGATTGAGTTATTTAGTTAGTTGAAAGGAACCTTTTTGTACATCAGTACGAGATGAGGATAAATAATATTCCCTCCTTATTTATGAGAGATTTTTTCTAGCTCCAGAAAAGTCTTAATGAGTTGTATTTTTTTTTCTTTTTTAACGTTACCATATATAATAATTAATGTTTCCTATCAATAGAAAATTATCAACTTTTTGCATTGAAACTCAAAAGAGTTAAAAGAAGGCATATTAAGAATTATAGGCTAAAAAATGTAGATAATCTCAATCTTTTTGAACATTTAAAACAAATTTGTGTTACATAAAATGGGACGGAGAAATATTTTTTAACAATTGAACCAGCTTGTTCATTCTCTCGTGCATTCAATTTTGAACTAGTTAAACGAATTTTCAAAGATCACCATATAATATGATTGTACTTTTTATTACTTAATATCTTATGTATCCTATCTATAAAAGCATACTTGTCGATCAATCAGGCTCGCATTCATGACCGTTATTGATGTTATTTTCAGCAAATTAAGTGAAAATGATATTTTTTATCAAATTTAAGATGGGAGTTTTTATGAAGAAAAAAAGGTATCGTGAGCCTTGCCAAAAAATTGGGGGAAGTGCACAGGTTTGATGCTTTTAAGAATCTGGCAGAAACTGAAAGCAATATAAAACCAATTGTTGTTACTTTTCAATGTTTGAAATTTGAAACCATATTTTATCAACATGGGAACCAAACCAAGTCACTTTACTAGTTGCATGCAAGCATTCAGGTCACTTCTTGCCGTTTAGTTTTGTCTGTTTTAGCAAGGGTGACATCCATATGATTTAATGAAATTAACAACCAAATCTCCGACTCAAGAGATTGACCTCATTTGGAAATATATTTGGCTCCATATGCCATTGCAATTCTTTTGTAACTCCCTTTACAAGATTTATTTGTTCAAAATTATAGAAGTTCCAACTGATTTTGAATTTGAATTTGGATCCCAGATAAATGCATTATTGATTTCGTTAAATTAGTAATCCACAAGTAGTTTATCAATAGCTAAGTAGGGCAAAAAAATGTTTTATGTTCTTTGAAATACTCTTTTTCTTACAGCTTATGTATTAGGCATGAATTACGATTATTTTTTTCTTCAAAGTATTCGTATTTGTTTGGTATGTGCTGAAAAAGACATTGCATATTACCATTTTTTTTTCTTCAAAGTATTCGTGCCGTCGGCAATACCTTAGGAGCGGTCATTACTGCTCACCTTCTAGGGTTTTTTCCGCCTCAACCTCTGGCCTGTTATTGGCTTGTTATTGTTGGAAAGATGGAAAAATTGAATTCTTTTGATTCTTTATGGGTATCAATAGCTAAAAGAAGAACTTAAAGCATACATACTATATATTGGCACATAGTAACGAAACCAAAATTAAAATAAAGAGGGTCAATATTAAAATTGAGATTGGGAATGAAGTCCGAATCCCAAAGGCAAAGCGGGAGAGTAGAGATACTCAGAATTTCCAATCCCATCATCCATCATGAAAACGGCAGCATTTTGATGTAAGTCCCTTTTGTTCGGTTTGAGAAAAAGGAAACGACGTCGGCCTTCTGTTTTAGTAGAATCCCAAAAGAAGATCATGGTTAAAAGAAAAAAAAAAGAGAGAAAAAGAGAATCACAAAAGAAGATGATTGGTTAATGATTTAGGTCTTTCAGGTTCATTTTTTGAGCGACATCATCATGTGTCATCATAACATCCCTAAAGATTAATCTTTTCAAGAGCCCCAATATTTGCTTGAAATATCGGAAAGGGCACCTCATTGATTGATCGTTGAAAAATGAAAAGTTGAAATGTGGGCTCATATTGCGTGCTGAATATCCACGGACAACAGTCAGTCCTAATCCAGAAAGCCATCAAGATTTTTTTTTTAACAAACGAAAAAGTAATTACTCATCTTAATAATTTCTCTTTTCTTAACAAATGTTTTTGCACTTTGATAAAGAATATTGTAAAATTTCTTGCTACTATTCAATGGTAAAAAATTATTATCCTGCTAGCACACCATCACGTGACTCCTGTTTTATACCCATTATCCTCAAAAACCCGATGGAAACGTTTTGCGGTGCCTCCTCCCCCTCATCCGCTAAAAAGAGAAAATGTGGATCGCATAAATTCAATGTATTTCTGCCGTATGTAACCAAATTCATAATGGGGTTCCTGTAAAAACATGGTTATTTGTCTTTATATTTTGTCTTTAGTACGTAAAAAAGAAATTCATAATGAGATTTAATGAACTTAATATTTGCCTTTAATTATTTAAAATTTAAACATGGTTATCTACCAACCATGAGTTCAGTTATAAATACCTTTTAAACTTTTTATATGATAAGTAATTTCTTATTAGTGATAGTGTGAAATTAATAATTTACTAATTTAAATGTTAAAAAGCTTACTTGTTGGCAGGGACCGCGAGAAAGGGAGTCTGAGACGCCTCTCAAAATTGTTATACGTATAGATATATATATCTTTTATACTTATTATATGGTATATTTATAGTGTCTACATGGTATATTATGCAGTATATATATGATACCACACTATATATAATCTATTATATATATCTTTTTTTGTTCATAATTTTAATAATCTAATTTTTTGAGACTTTAGATTATTCATTTACACATAACTGATAAATTTATAGTCTATTTAGAATTGTTTTGTGCACTAAAATTTTAATATTTAAAAAATTAGTAATAATATACATTTTAAAAATATAATTCTACTTATCTTGATAAAATGAAACTACATTAATAAAATATATTGTTATTGCTTTATTTACTATAATGGCTCCTAACTGATTTTAGTCTAGCTCCGTCACTGTTTGACCAAATCCTAAATTCAAATTTTATGATAAAAACTATTAAAAAAATATGGAAAATTTATACGAAGAAGAAAGCTCGTGCATTTCATTTTGTGAAGCTAATGGATGTAAAAACCAACCCTATAGTTTAAAGACGGAGTAAGTTTCAAAAGGTGAAAAAGTGAGGAGTAAAGACCGAAGACCAGAAATAACGATTGAATGTTCGATATAAATTTTTTGTTCAGTTTTGGGACAAAATCATCATCCAATTTTGGTCAATTTTCAATCTTTTTTATTTAATTTTAATTTTTATTACAATAAATTTTGATTTTATTTATGAATTTGATAACTTTTTCTATATCACTAAAAATTTGAAATTTTTTATAGTCACAATCACCTAAATAGTGACTTGACAAAGAGCTCGTTGTCACGGGGTCAAATTCTTGGAGCAGGGATTTTCCTATGCGGCATCCTAGGACTCTCGCATTTTCGAAGTTAAGCCTTGATCAGTCTCGATGCTCACTGGTTTCGCCCTCTCGTGGTACGCTCATCCGTCATAGTCAAGTCCTAGACCAGCGACAAGCTCCCCAAACTTAATTGGGTTGATATTCCTAACTCGAGATAGACGCAACACCTGAGGCACGTATTCACACCTTTTGCTGCCCCGAGTCCAGCGGTTCTAACTCCACAGAAAGCATCTCGTGCATCCTGCGTGGTCACGACTAACGGGTCGTGACATTCTCCCCACTCAATTCATGCACGTCCTCATGCATGTGGGGAACTCTTTACCCTTCTTCAAAGATTACCCAAGATTCGTGCGCAACCACCCTGCATACTCATCTTCCTCATCTTCAACGGGAAACCTACTTGTGATCACCCTCGGAAGCTTAGGGTGTGAACATTCGGGAGCTTGCCCATCGTTTGGACCCGCTAGTGTGGGCTTGAGCGCTTGGTGAAGTATCATTGCGGCTTCCTGCCTACTCATCCTCGTCGTCTTGAGGACCCACGTGTTAACACCCTCTAGGTGGTCAAAGGGTGCGAGCATTACTCAAGCTCATCCGTGGCAGACTCGACAACGTGGTTGAGGAGCACTTGGCGAATTGCAGTGTGCACGTCTTGGCTCTGATACCAATTGTCACGAGGTCAGAGTCTTGGCGCAGGGATTTCCCCCTGGGACACCCTGGGACTCCTACACGGAAGACTCCGGAACGTGCTAGAGAATTGCAAAAAAATGGCTAAGTGTGTGGGTTGTCCGGATTTGTCTAAAAACTTTCGCAACTTGAACCAAGCATGGTTGCCTTCCGAAAACTTCCAGAAATTTCTATGCTGCCCATTCTTCACAACATTCACACAAACTCCAGAATGTTCTTGTAACATCTCGTCCATTTTGATGGTGTTCGAGTGTGCGTATGTTCAAGTTTGATAATTGATTTGGTGTTTGAACCTTTGTCAATGTTTTGGGTGATTTAAATCGATGGATTTAAGTTGGATTATGATCCATTGATCTTGTGGAACGATTGAGCGATCGATTGAAGTGTTTTCGGGTGAGAAAAGTCATGTTTGGGGAGTACATGGTCTAGGACACGATCATCCCTTTGGACCGTGTCTTAATGTATCCAAACCGTGTAGTAATTTCTCCAAAGACACAGACAGAATTCGTGTCCGTGTCTTATCCACAAAAATTGTGTCTTGATTTGCCAAACCATGTCTTGTTCGTTGCGCTCTTTTTAAACCATAGCCGCCTCACTTCGGTTTCTTCTTCTCTTAAACACCTTCCAACCGCCTCCCAACCCTCCAAACTCATTCTCCCTTGCTTCTCCTTAATGGATTATTGATTTTTAAGGTAAGACTTTCTTCCCCAGTTGATTTTCTTGTCATTCTTCATGAGTTGCGGGTTGTTCTTGGAAAGAATGTGAAATAGGTTGGAGTGGGTGTTGCATGTCCGAATTGGTGGTGGTTCTTGGATGAAATGAGAGGGGTTTTGATATATCTAAGTTGCTAGGGCTTGGTTGTACAAGAAAACATGGGATTATTGGTGTTTTTGATGGAGTTTATTTTGGGGATTAAATTGTAATTTAACAAGTCTCGGGGACTAAATGGTAATTTTCTAAAGTTCGGGGACTGATTTGTAATTTTACATTGAGGTTTAATAATTGGATAATCGTGTTAGACTTTGGGCTGAAATATATTTCCGGGGTTTGTTGGAGTGTTTGAGTTTGCATATGCATTTACACGCATTTCGATATGGCCACAGTACCATGTCTGATCTGTGTATGTATTGTTTGTTCCAACTCTGTGTGGTTTTTGAGGTGACCAATCATTCACCAGTGGATCATGCTCGAGATTATTTGCTCGGCGTCCAGGTGAGTGTGGTAGCACTTTAGACATGTAGGTCGTGTCCTCTAAATTTCATATATATTTTTGTTGTGAATAACTTGGCAAGAAATTGGAATAATTAAAGGATTGGAATTCCTAAAACAATCTGATGTATGTGAAAAATCTCTGTTGTAGAAATTAAATTTTATCTGAGAATTTTGATGGTTTTTGAAAATAAATATTATGGTTTAATATTTATTATAATTGTTGTAACAAACATTCTATTATGGATTTCAAGGTATATTATGTAAAAATTGTTCTTCCTGGACTTAAGAATATTTTGAGACAAATGATTTGTTCTGAAATAAATATATTTTCTACGGACTTTATGCTCTAAAGTAAATAAAAGGATTTTCTATAGTAAACGTTTTGTCTGAAAGTGATTGTATTTTGGTATAAATACCATGTTCTGTACTTCGAATATTTTGAATAAATATTTCAATGTTTTCGGCAAAAACATTCTGATATGGGACACCTTGTTACGAGGCATCGTAACCTTTGATATATCAATATTTTGTCAAGACCTTCGTTACGTGGGTAAATGGGTGACCATGTATCCGGCCATATGCATGCTCTATTCTGATGGCTGAGTCCACAATACTATTATGTACCCTCTGTATATATACTTTGTTCTAGTCCCATATTATGACTCTGTTATATATATATATATATATACACACACTTTGATACTATCTGAATGCTTATTAGAAAAATATTTTGAACTACACTTTTGAAATGTTTGGAACTATTTCTGAAAGATATCTAGATATTTGACTATGAAAATACTGTGGTATTCAAGTCTGAAAATAGATTTGAAAATCATATTTGAAATAGATTGAGTATTTATCTCCGAAAATATTTGAGTATTGTTTTTTGGAATATATTCAGAAGTGAATGTGAATTTCAGAAAAATATTTGAAAGGAAAACATTTTGCTATTTTGGGATTTGAGAAAAAGTAAACATGTTATTTAAATTTCTTTATCTAAATAATTACAATAATTGTTTGTTGTCTGTTTTATATGCAAAAAGGTTTGCAAAGTGGATTTTGAACTAATTTATTTACATATACGAGTCTGTATATATATATATATAATATTATTTGGCTATATACGTGCATGTGGTAGTTTTCGAAAACATTTTCAAAACCTTTTTGAGGAGCATGTGCCGCTCTATTGTGTTATCCGCTCACTATGGAATCTTACCCCTATTATTTTTATTGTTTTTGTTCTACTTCACTTTTCAGGAGACTTTGATAGCGTTCGTGATAGTTCCTACACTTGCTGGAACATCTTTACACATAAGAAGTGTATAGAATTTTCTAGTCCAAACAATTACAACCACACATTGAGGAGGTGGATTGCCTATATAAAGACCATCCCTCTCATTTGTAAGAGATCCCAAAGTTGTTGAGCAATTGTATAAAGCCTCCATTTCTACAAACTCAAGTTCTTTCAACTCACCCTCTACTTGACTTAAACCTCTCATTGCCTACCTCGCTCATCCTGTCTCACTCGAGGCTAACTCTATGGCTTACTTAGTTCTATTTGTGCCTTGGAATAGACTAAGTGACGCGTGCATTGGCTACCATCAAAGCCTAAATGCGTGACAAGTGGTATTAGAGCAACGTTCCAATCTTTGGGACCTCTGACTTTGGTTGAGCAAAATGGAAAGTGAGGAGATTGTTGTTGCTACCAATGTTGAGAAGCAACACACCGAACAGGTTTATGGGCGCGAGGAACAATGCGTCCAACCTAAACGAGGCAAGTCCAAGGCTCCAATGTGGTATCAAAGCAACATTCCAATCCTTGGGACCTCTGACTTCGGTTGAGCAAATGGCAAGCAATGAGATCGTTATTGCTACCAACGTTGAGGAGCAACACACCGAACAGGTTCATGGGCGCGAGGAACAATGCGTCCAACATAAACAGGGCTAGTCAAAGGCTCCAATGAGGGGAAACATTGGAGACTCAAGTTGCTGACCTCGAGAAGAGCTTGGCCAATGTCACGACAATCATTGGCGAGCTTGCTGACCAAGTGGACAGCCTAATCCACGAGAATGTGGAAATCACTCGGGCTGCCAAGTCCATGATTGAAGACCTTGTAGCTTCTTTAGGGGAGAACTACGCTCCTTTGCCCAAGAGTTCAATGACCTACGCAAAACTCTTCTAGACGAGATGCAAGAGTTTCGTAGGGAGATGAACATTATACGTCGAGGCAGTCCACCCTCGACCAGCAAGACAACTGCAAGTGCGTCCGCCCTGCAAGGCTTGAAAGTTCCCAATCCTGCCATGTACAATGGCACAAGGAATGCCACTACGGTGGTAAATTTCCTCTTCGGCCTTGAACAATACTTCGAAGCCATAGGATTCACCGAAGACTTCATGAAGATCAGTAATGCGACCATCTTCTTTAGGGATTCCGCACAACTATGGTGGAGTCGTAAGCATGCTGAGAGTGAGAAAGGCCTATGTGTGATCAATACCTAGGATCAATTTAAGGCCAAACTTCGCAAGCAATTCGTGCCTCACAGCGCCAATGATGAGGTGCGAAGCAAGTTAAGACGGTTAAGGCAAACTGAGAGCATTACTGACTACGTCAAGGAGTTCACTCTCTCATGCTCGAGATACCCGACTTATCCAATAATCAACTCTTCTTTGACTTCAAAGATGGCTTGAAAGATTGGGTAAAAATGGAGTTGGATCAATGTGGAGTAATTGACGAAGCCATTGTTGCGGTGGAAAATCTCAAGGACTATTCCACCCAAGACAAAGGTAGTAAGCTCGACTCTAACAAGAGTAGGGGAACATCAAACGAGGATCCTAACAAAGGCAAGAAGAGCTACCAAAAATTTTCTAGTGGCAGCTCTAAGCAAGATAAAGGACCATCGGGTAAGACCAAGCCTGCCTCTAAACCGTTTAGTCCATGCTTCCTTTGCGATGGTCCACATTGGACGAGGGACTGTCCAAAATGAAAGGAGATAAATGACATCGTTGCCGAGTTTGACAAAGTTAGGCCCCAAGATGAGTCTCAAGCAAGTATGGGCTCATTGCAATACTTGGGAGCACTCTCGAAACTCCTTTTTCTGAATTCCACCAAGGAAGGAAGTCTATTGCACTTTGATGCCTCCATCGATGGTAAAGTTGCTTGTGCGGTGCTTGACACGAGTGTCTCCCACAACTTCATTTATCTGCAAGAGGCGAAACACCTTGGTTTAAAGGTGACCAAAGGAATCGACACCATTAAGGCGATAAATTCGGAAGCCAAACCTTCCCACGACATGGCTCAAGGCGTGAAGGTGCAAATCGGTGATTGGCAAGGTACGCTAGACTTCACCGTTGTCCCTATGGATAATTATAAAATTTTCTTTGGTCTAGCATTCTTCCACAAGGCCTTCACCATTCTGGTTCCTTCTACGAGCTCGTTAGTGATCCTCGACGACTCTAAGCTTCGAGTGATCCCTACAAAGAGCATGGCAAAATCAAAATTTGCTTTGATCTCTGCCTTGCAAATTCAGTGGAGTTTTGTGAAGAGCTCCAATGACCCTCATCACCGAGTTCGGTAAGGAAATCGAGTGCATCCTTGCAAACCGCATGGTAAAAAGAAAAGGAGTTCCCAACCTCATCGAAAACTTGGTGAAGCAAAAAAAGCTTCCCAACATAAGGGTTACATGGGAACGCAAAGATCTGTTATGACAACTCCCCGAGCACATCAAAGATTCCAAGGCTCGAGTCGAGGTTGAGTGTGGAGGGTATCATGGACCATTTTGTCTAGGCCAAAATTTGGCTAAGGCATTGCAAAAGTGGGCTGGAACAAAGCTTGACCCAAGGTGTGTGCAAGCTTTGCCGCGAAAAAATTTGGAACGCACTGGAACATTGCGGAACACGCCTAGACAAAGATGTGTGCCATAGAAGACTCTGGAACATGCTAGAGAATTATGGGAAAATGGCTAAGTGTTTGGGCTGTCTGGATTTATCTAGAAACTTCTACAACTTGAACCAAGCATGGTTGCCTTTCGTAAACTTCCTAAGTGTTCTATGTTGTGCATTCTCCATACCATTCACACAAACTCTAGTAAGTTCCAACACTTGCTAGAACATCTTTGTACATAAGAATTGTATAGAAAAATCTAGACCAACTTATTGTAGCCACACATTAAGGAGATAGAATGCCTATATAAAGACCACCCCTCTCATTTGTAACACATCTCAGAGTTGTTTAGAAATTGTATAAAGCCTCCATTTGTACAAACTCAAGTGCTTTCAACTCACCCTCTACTTGACTTAAACCTCTCATTGCCTATCTCGTTCATCTCGTCTCACTCAAGACTAACTATAAGGTTTACTTAGTTCTATTTGTGTCTTGGAATAGACTAAGTGTTGCGCGCATTGGCTAGCATTAAAGCCTAAGTGTGTGACATCACGCTGTGTTTTTTCTACGCGATGAGCAGTGGCGAAGCCAGAATTTGAGAGAGATGGGGGCAGCAATAGAATGATGGTTGGCGGAAGGAAGGTGATGGAAAATGAGCAATGATGGATGCGGAATGAGGTTTCTCTTTTTTTCCTCGTTCCCATCATTACTTTTTTCTCAAATTTTATCATGCCATTGGCCAGGGCTTTTTATTTTAGCCCGGACGAGTGATTGATACGAAGTAGTGCAACAATATATACCTTCTTCCTAATAATGGTTTAGTCTAGGATTGAGATTTATGGTTCTTGAAGGTCACTTGGTACTTATTTGATCACGCAAAGTTATGGAATGAATCTTATTTCAATTTTTCATACAAAAAAAAATGAAACATCGAACCTAAATGGAGACCCATATTATCAGTATTTAGCAAAATATATGAGAACATTCAATGACTATTGAAATGAAAATTAAAAAAAATAAAATTGAAAATTTTAAATTTAAAAATAGAATTTTATAAGTAGAGTTTAAATCTGTGATTTTCTGAGAAGTGTATTTGATAAATAATGAATGAAATAAAATTTTTTATAGTATTTTTAACTTATATTAGACATTAGATTGTACTGTAAATGATTTTTTAAATAACACTTTTTGAAAAAGAAATAAATTAATAGATTAGAAAAAACCTGCACAGTATATAAACGCTATAATTGGATATTATGATTAATAAATATCTAACAAATAAGAATTAATTTGTAATAAGTATACTTTTACAGTCAAATGAGTATACTTTTACAATCAAATGAGTATACTTTTAAAACTGTGAAATTCTTGATTGTAAATTATTAAAAAATTATTTATAATGATTCAATCAAACTAAATTGGAATTAATTGATTTTTTTATTTTTATAAACTTCGTTAAAAATATATGTTGACAATATTTTAAATTAAACTACATATAATTATAATTATTCTTTAAAATATTAAATTGAAAAACCAGCAGAACTTTTTTTAATGAAAAAATCAGTATAGATTGGAATCCGTAATCAAAGCATCTTAGGATTAGAAATGCCCAGCCTTGCAAATATTAAAGCATGGGTTTGGATTTTTAGCCTGTCGAGCTGAAAAAATAGGCCTGATGTAAATTGCAGGTCGGGACTGAGTTTGATATATATATATATATATGGTCTGTGGATTGGCCCGTCCTTTTTGAATAGGCGGCCTTGGGCTAGGGTGTCAACCCGATCAACTGGGTCTGGTTTGTCCCGGCGGTGGATTTCCTCTTTTTTTTTTTTTTTAACCACAGGGCGAAACGACTTTAAAATGGGCGAAACGACAACTGAAATTGAAAAAAAAAACAGAGGCCCTGCTCCGTCTTCCTCACTTCGTAGGTCGCGCTCCACCTCGCCGCCGCGGTGCCACCTCTCCTTCTCTTCGCCGAGACACCGACATTGTTCAGTGTTCATCCCCTCTCCCTGGTAAGTTCGTCGGATGCCGCCAACTCTCTTTTTTCTTTATTTTAAGTATAATTCAATTTTTAGGGTGAATTAGGGTTATGATTGTTGATTAATTGATTATTGAATATGTGACTTAAATTAGTTAGATTTTTTTAATTGTTAGGTTAATTGATTTGGGTGTCTAATAATTTTGTTAACTGTTATTATTTTGTGATTGCTAGGTTATTTTGTTAGAATGAATTGGCTTAAATTCAGTGCAATATTTGAATTAGTTAGATGTTTTTAATTGTCAGGTGAATATTAGGTGATTTCATTTGGATTGACTTAAATTTGTTGTTTTTTTTATTAGTCTATGGATAGATTTGTAACTAAGACCAAGAGACCGAGGAGTAATATCGAATCTTCAAGAACTCCTGGTGTTACGCTAATTTTGGATGCAAATGAAAAAGAGAAAAATAGTGAGTTGAATTTTAATCCGGATGACATAGTTAGCGACCCAGCACTCCTAAAACCAATTGAAGACTTTGATCCCAACATTAGGGATCGAATTTGAAGAGAGGACATTTCTATGGGTCCTTGTCAACCAAAGAGTCATAATTTTCCCAAAATAAAATATGGGCAAAATAATAGAAGTTTTCAACCGAGATGGTTCGAGAAACATCCATGGTTGGAGTATAATGTGTCTATAGATTCCACATTTTGTTTTTGGTACTACCTTTTCAAGCCTATCAATGCAAATCATTTTGGGGATGAATCATTTATGATAATGAGTTTCAATAATTGGAAGAAGGCACTTGAAAGATTCAATTACCACGTGGGAGAAGTGAATAGTACACACAACGCGGCAAGAATTTCATTTGACAATTTTATAAACCAAAGTCAGATTATCTCCTATAATTACTCAAGCGCGAGCCAAAGAAGTTTCTTATCGCACTCGCTTGATGGCATCTTTGGATGTAATTCGTTGGCTTTTGTGTCAAGAGTTTCCTTTTCATGGGCACGATGAATCATCAAGTTCATTAAATAAATGGAATTTTCTAGAGTTGTTGGCATGTTACAATGAACGAAGTGCAGAGGTCGCTGAGGTTATTGGGAAGAATGCTCCTACGAACAACTAAATGACCTCCACCCAAATTCAAAAGGAATTAACAAATTGTTGTGCTGTCGAAACTACATGTACGATACTAAATGACATTGAAGATTTCAAGTTTTCTCTTTTAGTTGATGAGTCGCATGATATCTTAATAAAGGAGCAAATGACAGTCGTTCTTAGGTATGTTAATAATAATGGAGAGGTTATAGAAAGATTTTTAGGCATCGTTCATGTCACTGATACCTGTGCAACAACTTTGAGAAAAGGAATTGACTCTCTATTTGCCAAACATAATTTATCTTTATCAAGATTGAGGGGTCAAGGATATGATGGTGCACCAAATATGCGGGGTGAATTCAATGGTTTAAAAGCACTGATATTGAAAGAAAATCCTTCTACTAATTATGTACATTGTTTTGCTCATCAACTTCAATTAGTTGTTGTAACTGTTGCCAGAGATCATCGAGCTGTGAGCGATTTCTTTAGTGTTGTCAGCTTGATTGTGAATGAATGCGGATACTCTTGTAAAAGAGCGGACATACTCCGACAAATCGAGTATGACAATATTGTTAAATGTCTTGAACATATGGAAATTAGCAGTGGGGCTTAAATCAAGAAACTAGCTTAAAAAGACCAGGTGACACTCGATGGGGATCACATTTCACACTTTAAATCGTCTACGATCGATGTGGCCTTTAATAACTGAAGTGCTTCAGGTGTGTATGATGATGGTTCTGATCCAGATACAAGAGGTTTTTCAAAGACTCTGTTTTTTAGGATGGAGACCTATGACTTTGCCTTTGTTTTAATCTTGATGATACATATACTTGGATTAGTATATGATTTGTCAATTGTTCTTCAAGAAAGGAATCAAAATATTGTTCAAGCTATGTCTTTGATCGCAACAACCAAAAAGAAATTGCGGCATTTTAGGGAGAATGAATATGAATGGGACAACTTCTTAGAGGAAGTGGAGAAATTTTGTGTGACTAATTCCATTGATGTTATTAATATGGAAGATACCATCAAATCATGTGTTCGTATGAA